>VWYI01022609.1:49293-88748 GCA_013399455.1 Anthoscopus minutus
CGCGCCCCGGCCAATCGCGGGAGGTGTCCGCAGCCAATGGCGCGCGGGCGGCAGGGTCCCCGCCGGAGGGGCGCTGCGGCAGGGCGGCGGTGCGCATGCGCGGAGCGCCCCCCGCGCCCCTCAGAATTAGCGCGTGGCAGTGGCGCCGCGGGAAAGGGGCGGGCTGCACTTCCCGCTCACGGCCGCCGCCGGTCATCGCTCGTCCTCCAAATCCTGGTGCCGCTCCCCAGTCACGCCGTGGCACCTCCAGAGCACTGCGGTGCCTCCAGGCATGGCACTGGGTGGCCCCTGCCAGCCCTGGACCCGCTGTGAGACTCTGCATTGTCACCCCACAGCACCGTGCCTTCTGCCAGCTGAGGCACCTCAGCTGTTGCCCGGCCTCTGCGCCCCTGCAGTGACACGGCATCGCCCACCCTCTCGGCACTGCGTTGAGTGCGCTGCGTCTGCCTTCAAGTGCTGCACTGCCCCGATGGCCTCTCAGCCCTGCCCTGCTCTGCACAGCCAAGCTGCAGCCAGGACACGGCGACACAGCCCTGGGGTGCTTCCGTCACTGCCCTACTGCCACTGCCTTCACACCATCCTCCGGCTTCTACAAACTCTCCCAGTTTCTGCCCAGCCCCTGCACGATTCTGCACCACCTCCCCGGTGTGGTACAGCCTCCACCACTGGGCCACAGCAGGCTGCATGCATCCCCTCAGCTGCCCTTCCACCGCACAGCACAGCTCACGGCACGTAGGCAGCGCAGCTTCCGCGCGCTTACCGACGTGTTACAGTCTCCACCTTCCCACTGCACAGCTGCCGTGTGTGCATAGCAGCACTGGGGCCAGCCTGCACTCTTCCTACAGCATTGCCCTTGTTTTTGCTGGCCCCACAGCCTTCTAATGCTCCTCTAGGCAGAGGGCAAATGACAAACTGTAATATAACGCCTCTCAGGGATAGAATGATAAAGGGAAATTAGTCGTGAGGGAGAAAGTAATCTAAAACAAAGGGATATGTAAGGAATAAACCTGCATCTTCAGTGACCAGCCCAGTGACTCTCCGCTTGTAACTGATAACAGAAGGAAAACAAAAAGTGATTTGAAGGGACTCTTAGTAAGGTGATGTCGAGCATGGTGGCAGCACCCACTGAGGAGAGCCCAGGTGCCAATGTTGAATGGCAGATACTGCCTTGAACAGCACAGATCTGGCTGAGCACTACCTGTTGATGAAAGGCAGTTGACATAAGGCAGAGTTCCTGCTGGTCACAGGGAGAGCTGGTGAGGGCTCATGCAGCCCCATTTTCACAGCCATAAACCCCACTTTGTGCTCCACACAAGTGAAGTCAGTGCAAGCTGGTTGCTAGTGTAGCATCCACGCAGCCAGGCTTCCAGAGCTACCATGCTCCTCTGCAGAGACACAAGGGAGACACATGTCACACTAATATACCGTTATGTTTTTTGGATCCCAACAACAACTTCTACAGACAGCAGAGAAGACCAACAGACTCACATATGCATCTAGGTATCACGGATATTAATATCCTCATATGAAGTGATATTTGATACCTGAGGAGGTATGTGGAGAGGGGGCACAACCACATCCATGCAGCCCTGTCCGTCTGTAGATCTGCCCCCAAGGTGCTGCCCCACCAACCCCCAGCTCACAAGGCTGACCTGCTCAGGATGCTCATGCTCGTTGCTCTCACTCATCTGAGGCAGCTCCCTTCCCTCCAGCTTCATGGTGTGCTGGCAGCCAGGGCTGGTGCAGGCAGTCTCCTCCTATGGCCCTGGCTCTGCTGCCAGGCTCATTTCTTCCAGCAGCCCTACTGACTCCTGTGCCACATCATATCTGGCTAAATCCCAGTTTTACTTCACAAACACTTTATGCCTGCTCCTCTCTTCCCCTCTCCCCTCTCCATCTGAGTAAGCTGGCTCTCGTCTCCCTGCCTCAACCACCTTGTCCCTGTGACATGGAGCTGCTGAACTGCCTGCTGCCACTGCACCACATCTGCTCCAGCTGTCCCCAAGCTTCACCTAAACCACCCTCGACTGTACCGCATTTGAACCCGGCAGTGTGCGGGCACAGCAGGTGATCTGATTCCAGTGACGAGATAAGCGGGGACCTACAGCACAAAGCCAGATAGCGACAAGTCTGGGGCTTGCTCCTGAGCCTGTGTTTTTCACTCAGGAAACTCTAACCCTGTTATCAGGTGTCAGTGTGCTGCAGAGAGCCCAGGATGAAGTCACCCTTCTTGCCAGCCTAGGAAAAACTCAGAAGGCGAGTGCTCTGTATCTCGGAAAATCAGGTACCAGCGCCTGGCAGCTGTTTGATGGCCATGATATGAATTAAAGCAATGATTACTGCAGTGATTTGGTTCAAGTAGCAGGACTTTAGTCTGAACATGTTCCTACTTAGCTTACACATTTCATTTGCAGGCAGATGTCAAACTAGATGTTGCTAGGAGATAGACGGCAGGGGAATAATTAAATCTGATTAAATCCTATCATATTGCTGTGCTGCTTTCCAGAATGCTCTGGAGCTTTTTAAAGCCAAACTGACCAAATGATCGGGCAAATGGTCTAGCCCATCCTGCTTAACAAAACCTACTTGCAGAAACCTGCTGAGCCTGTGGTTATCCATGTGTCCACAGGGATTTTCCTACAGCAGCACTGGCCATGATCTGGAGAAAATAAGGCGCTGGCAGAGGGCACAGCTGGTGGCTGAATTAGCAGATAGCACAAAACAGTTAGGGCTAGTCACTGCATGGAGCAGGCATGGGAGATTCTACCCATATGTCCCTGCATCAATGCTGCAGAGACACATGTTGGACTAAGCATGACTTGGACACACAGGCATAACCAGAAGCAAAGCTTCCTGCTGCCCTTCTTTTGAAAGGAGCCCTCCTGGGGCATGCCAAAATTGCTCTGCAAGTTCTCCTCATGTGCATGAGGAAATGCTGAGCACCACAAGGCACTCCCACTGAACTGACACCTGCCTGCATTTTCTTTCATGGTGGCTTAGCCACACACTATATGAGGGGAACTCATGAATAACAGCTACAGGTTCTTTTCCCACCAATAAATGAAGTTAGGCTGTAACTATCTGTATCAGATGCCAAATACACATATTAGCCTCCAGGTTTCCTTCATAGAGACTTCTAATCTCATTTTATTTCTTTACCCTATAAAAATTATCATTCTAATTCTCACACTGTAATCCTTCTCCCCAAATTAAATGCCATCAAATCAGACCTGATACTAATTAATGCAATATCTTATGATTAATTAAAAATACCACTATATACTACAGCAAGGATCTCTTTCAGTAATGGCTAGACATAGATTACCTCTGCTGATGCACAGGCTCAAGGAATGCAATGTGGGATGTCTTACCTCTCTGACCAAACTTGTTTCATCTCACACCCTCATTATGTATTATTCTTAAATGCAGACTGAACATGATCAGACTATGGAGAACACTTTACATTTCTGGTGCTCTGGCTACTCTAAGAACAGAAATGTTACACAGCATCAACAGCAGGCCCACACAAAACAAGTTAAAACAATCTGAACTTGGCTCAAAAATTCTGCCACCCTTCAGATATTTTCAACAGCAAAGAATCACACTTACCACTTTGGGAGCAGGTAAACCTCTGGAGCCTGCCTGATCACCTCCCCAAGTGCTCTGCCTGACTGGACCAGGTTTCCAAGGGTCTTCCTCAGATGAAGTGACCTAATGGTCCTGCCAGGCAGGCGGCCATGCGAGTGCAAGCCCCTTGGCCAGCACCCTGCTCAGGAGTTCATCTCCTTGCAGTAATTCCAATACACTATGTTTGGTTCACTCATCATTTCCAAGAGAGGAGGTAGGCTTGAATTGAAGACAAGTATTGAAGACTCCCACTTTTCAGGGTCTGTTTCAGGAGTCCCTCACCCTCACATTCAGAAGAGCATCCCACCTCCCTGTGTCTGGCTTCAGCTTGCAGACATACCATTTTATTCTGCCTTCTGCTTGATTAAAGAGTCTTTCAGAGCCTGGCATTTTCTCTTTGTGACACTACACATATGCTGCAAGCAAACCCCCGCTCATCCATCTTTCTGAAAAGCTAAATATACTGAGTCGCTTAATTCTCTTTCTGCCAGGCTTTTCCCTCCTACCCTCAAGCCATTTTTTGCATTTCTGCTCTATAGAACCTCTCTGATTTTCCTGAATCCTTTTCAAGATATAGAAGCCCACAATGAGCCTCCCTAATGATTTGACCCAGGAATTTAATCTGCTTTTCCTATGTTCTGTCTTAAAGGGCTGCATTAGTCCTTTCTATGATAGCATCAGGATAAGCATTCAGACAGGATTGTCTTGAATCTTTTTTAGACCCCCTGCTGGTGGGTTAGAACCACCTGTATTTCAGCTGCACATCCAGGAACTGATGGAGTTTGGTGGTTGGAGACACCTGCACTCCCACACACCTCCCTCACTTGCTCCCTGCCCTAGAATCATGGATTTCATGGTTGCCACATTTGTGGGGGGGCTTAGGGAGATGAGCTTGGAAGAGACCTTAGGAAGATTTGCTGAGCCATGGTGAGCTGTCCAGGAGCAAATGCCCTGCTCCCAGTAGGTTATTGTGCAGAGAAGAGAGCACAGAACCAAGCATTGTCTGCTGGCATCCAGGCTGGTTTGACTGTCTGGAAAATATTTTGCAATACTTGTTAATATTTTACCCATCCTGTTCAGAGTGACAATGGTCACTGTAGAATCTGTGCACTGACTAGTTACCAGGCTGCACACAATGAACACAGCCTCTTAAAAATAACAGGCTAGGTGAAGGTTTCATCTTTCATTCTACTCCTTAGGAAACCAGCTCAAATAACCTCCCCACAGCAGCCTCCCCAGTGATGCCTACCTGAGATCTGGGAGTGAAATAGGGAGTCTTGCTCAGCCCAGGTGCCATCACTGGATATCACAGTGCATTTCTTCAGGCCAGTGTTGCAGGAACTTTGAATAAGCCCAGCTCCAGCTGTGACCATGCTGCCTCTCCAAAGCCAGGAGTGCTGTCCTTGAGTTTCTGAGATGATTGCTAAATAAACTTGAATTTCAGAGATGGTTAGAACTGTGATGGCCATGAACCTCAATGGGCTCATCTTGAGCTCTCCAGACAGGCCCTTTCATACCATAAAAACAGCTGGAAGAGTCAGGTGAGGTAGGCAGGGACCCTACAGCCACTGCCTCCCCTCAAACAGAAATGGCAGGAGTGATTCCATCTCATGTCAAAGAGAGTCAAAGAGAGTCAAAGAGAGGAGGGAATTTGGCAAAGCAGTGGCACAAAGAGAGGCTCCATCTCCCCAAACCAGCCACACTCATGCTGCAGGCCCAAGTAATTTGCGAACAATTTGATGATTTAATCACAGACTCTCCCAAACACATGTGTTAATTTTTAACGAATGGTCAGTTGGTAGGAGGCCAGCATAATCTAAAGGGTCAAAGCAATGGGCAGAGAAATGGCAGAGAGCCCCAGACTGCCACTGGGTAGGTGGGCTAAGGACAACCTGAGGCTCTTAACACAGGGGAACTCCTCCCTGGGCAAAAGGAAAGTTCTAGCTGCTGAGAGCAGGAGCGTCTATAGAGAACACTTTGCCTTCTCCACTGGTTTCAATAATGCTGTAAGATTTTCATTAAAAGTATGTATTACAAAGAATTAATAAGACTCAAGTAGATTAACAATTAGACATATTAACAGCTACATTCTGAGGATCTGTCACTGAGCCAAGGCTTAATGGGGAGACATCAACAACAGGAAGCCTACCTAGACTGCCAGTGACCCCTGGTCTAGTGCCATTTAATAGGTCTTAATATCAATTATCTGGATGACAAGATGAAGGCTTACATTTGGGGCTGATAAAACACTGAACAGGCGGCTTGCTGCTACTGCATGAGCTGAATGGCCTGGGAAAATGCTAACAGCCCACAGCAGAGTGATGGGTTGCAAAGGAAGGTTCTTGGGAATGGAGAAGACTGCAGGGTAGAGAATCTTCCTGAAAGCGGGGGTGGGAGGTGAAATTAGGAAAAAAATGTGAAAAAGAGCTGTCCCCACACATGACTGTTGCTATGAGCCTGAAGCACAGTACCTTGGCTCTGAGGGCCATGAGTCAGAGGGGCATGGAGGGGATTTCCAAGCAGAGCTATAGCTCTGGCAAAGCAAACTTGATGTCTGGTCCAGCTCTCCAAACTTCAGAACAGGCACAGAAATCCCAAGGAGCAGCCACACCACCACAAAAAAGGAGCTAAGGGTTGGAAATGCGACAAATAAGGTTGCATAGGATGTGAGAAGTACAAGTTATTTGTACTTGCCAGAGGGAACCAAGTACCAGTATGGGCAGAAGGAAGTGCAGGAGCCAAAGGTGAGAAGTTGAAGATAGGAAAAATTCAAGCCTGAAATTAAGTACAGCATAGTCACTGAAGGCTGTAGGGGCAGCCATCCTCATCATGAAGCAGCTTGTAAAGTAAGATTAGGGTCTCAACTTAAACTTTTTGACATGTGTGGCTCAGGCATGAAGAAGAGATGCTGCATGGACGTGTTTGCTGTTTTGCCCTGACCTGTAAGCACCCCTCCTGGTCTCCTGTCCAAACAGCTCCAGTAGCAAAAAGGCAAGGACTGATTCCTGCATGCCAGAGAGGGCAGCGGAGAAGGTGTGGAGGGCTCTGCCTGAGGACAGTTTTGTTCACCTGCTCTTCCAGCTCACGCACATCTTCCTAAAAACAGGTACAACAGCCTGAGCTGGCTTTGTGGCATTACACTGCCTGAAGCAGTGCTCATTGTCAGCCCTTGGCCCAGGGAGTGCTTCATTTCCAGGTTAGAGCTTCAGTACTTAATTACTTGCTCTGGAGCAAGTGCACCTTCAGCTGGCCTGCTATGGTGATGGGGCCACTAGCCATGGCTCTTCTTTTTCATCCTGTTCAACCTGAACCTCCTCTTCATCGCTCCTTGGTGAACTGGAGCCTATGAACCCAAGTAATGCACCAGCAACATTCATGCAACACAGCAACCAGCTCTGTTACTCATACTTGTCTCTCCCACACAAGCCCAATTGAGCTGATGCCAAAACCCACAGCATAAGCACAGCAGCACAAGCGCCTGAATCAGTGTCCACTTCAGGTTTACAAACCTTCCCCATTTGTGTCACTCTGATCTCTTCCCTACATGCCCAAAGGCAGTGGTCAGCAATGTTGCTTCTAGTAAGCAACTCTGTTCTGCAGAGCCACAGGCTGCACTGTGGGTGACTGGTCCTCTCAAAACCCATGACACACCAAGGGACATCAACACCTCCCAGAGTGTTGGGATATCCCACCTCCTATACATCTGAGACCAGGGCAAGCATGACGCTCAGAAAAGTGATCAAAGAGATGGGAAACAGCAAGGGCAAGGAGAGGCAGGAACAAGGGAAAGCACCAGGCACCTCAAATGTTGCCAGTCACTGGGAAGGTGGTGGGAGGAAGTGCTGGTGCTGCTGGTGGAGGTGCTTCACCATTGGTCATGAGAATGGCTGCCTGGCCTGGGGCCCTGGGTTGGCATGATGGCTACCATGTCCCAATGCCTTTCTTCCTCACTCCTGGGTGCTGAGGCTTATCTGCTCCCTCTTGGGAAAAGAAAGAAAGGAGAGGATGGTGTGGGCCACAGGAGCTGTGTGAGAGGGTGCAGGGGCTGAAGGGTTAGTTTGCACTGCCCTGACCCCTGTCCTGCAGGATATGGCCAAGGGTTTGTGCCCTGTTGCAAGACATGAACATGCTTGGTTCTGGAGATTCAGCATTTGTGACAACCTGTGCATTCTTGCAGCTGCTTTTCATAACAGAGTTAGAGCAGCCAGGGGGAAAGGCCTCTGGGCACTCTATTTGCTGGCAGGATGTGGGCTAATAGCAGCCACAGGCAGGGAACACAGATGGAAGGGTGTTGCTGAAACACCTCAACCCCTCCAGTACCTCACTCGAAGTCACACAAGTCTATGTTGCTAGGTATGAGTGAGAACAGGACTAAGGGGACACAGGATCCTCATGTATTAAGTGGGATCCTAAACAATGAAGGTACAGAGCTGCCAGCCAATGGAGCTTGTCCCAGCAGTCATGGGGAACCATCCAGGCCAGCTGGCCAGCTGGTCCTTGTTTTCAGCTGCAGCCCATCCTGCCCAGCTACAAGAAGGTGACGACAAAGCTCTGCCCCTCCAACAGAGCTCCTCCACTCTGCTCCATGAGAACAACCTCCCTATGCCACAGCCAAGGGAATATGAACTTTCTGCAGCCATCACCAGCTATGCCGGTGGATGCTCACAGACCCACAGGGTTAGGCAGAAACAGATGCTCAGGGCTATAACTTTCCAGGACTCAGTAGCCAGTTGAGGGAGGTTTGCTCCTGCAGCTGAACTGGTCCTTCCAATACCAGGGATAGGGTAAGACAAACATGGTGAAGTGTTGGTACTAGAGACACCCTCCCCAAAAGACTGGTTCCTGGAGGATGGGGTAGATTAGCACCACTGCTTTGTGTAGTCACCCAGACAAGTCCTGTGTCAGAGTCCAGCACCTACAACCCACCTGGGTTGGTATTTGAACCCTGAGCAGCCTGCTCCAGCCCAGCTCCCCTCTAACCCAGCCACAGACCCTGCATAGGACAGTTCTGCCCTTTGCCAGCACCCACAATACAGTCCTAGCTTGGCAATGTCACCTCCCAGCAGCACTGTGTGACTGTGTGTGTCCAGGGCATTTGGGACCTGTTTCATGCAAGGCCTCCCCAGCAGTGCTGAGGAACCAGCTTCAGACAAGCCTGGACACAGGAGACAGCCTCATGCCCCAGCTCTCCTGTCTTCCATCAACTCACCCTGGTCACCTCCAAGTGACTGCTCCTTCCACTCCACCAGCTGCAGCCCCACACAGGGCTCTGATGAAAAGGGAAAGCTTTGATACCTTCTTCCCATAGAATTTTCCAAGCCTCAGGCCCTGCAGAAGAGCCAAACTCCTCAGCTGAAAGGGCTCCTCAGTTCTGTGACAGCAAAGAACCATCAGCAAGCATGTCACTGCCATGCTCTTCAGTCCCACAGCTTCAGATTCCTCCCTCCTTTTCTTTCACAAATCAGGAAATACCCTCAACCTTAAGAGCCAGTGAGACCTGAGGATTGCACTAAGCTGCTCTCTCAAAAGCAGTGAAGCTGCACAAGTTCAGAGGAAGGAGGATGGTGGTATCCTGCACCAATAGCTGCTCCCAGCAAGCCGAGAGCCAGAGCACCTGGTCAGTGCTGCCTTCCCTGAAGGAACAGCCCACACTTCTCCCATTGCACCAGGTGGCTGCAGCTGGGAGAGGCTTGCATGGTCTGGATGTGGAGCGAGCTTGTAATCTCTCCCACATCAGCACAGCCAGGCCTAAAAATATCCCAGAGTGGGTAGTTGTGCTACAGTCTCCATTATGCAGATGGAAATGGCTGGTCCCTGCCAGAGTGCCTGGAGAAGCACCAGCTCCTCTGGCACAGGATCTTGGGATCCTGTCTGTGCTGCAGAAATCGTCATATGAGAGAGGTGCAAGGGACAGACCATGGCACACAGCATCTCAGCCACACTCAGCACAGCATCACTGCTAGGGATATCCTGGTCAGGGGAGACAGCTCCATAGGTTTTATCCCTCCTGGATGCATGGGACTGAGCAGGATGGGGAAGACTGGAACAGAGTTTCACAGCCCACTGCCATGAACTCCTAACAGTGATGAAATGGGGAGCTGCCCAGGCAGCACATGAGTCAGAAGTGCACCCAGGCAGCTGAGCTGACAGCACTGTGTATGCAAGCACAGGGGTATGGGGAGCTCAAGTACAAGTTGGCAGAGCAGCCACAGCAGGAGTGGGATAAACCCTTAGCCCACAGGAAAAGCCAGAGGAGCACAAGAGCAAGGGGCCAAATTTACAGCTTGGTCAGGAAGAGGGCTGGCTGGCTTTGTGCCCCACAACATGCTGCCAAAGGGCAAAGCTGCCAGCTCCTCCCCTTCCCATCCCTGCACGTCCCAAATCCACAGGGCCCGACAGTGAGCACAGCTGCTGACACAGCCTCAGGCAATCGCTTACCCAATAAACCTGACTGAGTGGGAAAAGCAGCAGACTGCTGGAGAAGGTGGGAAGGATGTAGCAGCTCCCACAGGAATCACTTACAGGAAAAGACTGTCAATCCAGCGCCAGAGATTCTGGCTCTGATAGAGACTCTTGGCTGGCAGGCAGAGTCTGATTTCACCCCAGCCTCAGAGGTGTCCCCAGGATATCACAAGCATCCTTGACCACAAACCTGAAGTACCGTTTACTCCTCACCACATGGTGTGCTTTCCTCAGATCCTGGGCCAGCAGGGCAAGCCCCCTGCACAGCCAAACCTCTCCTGGAATGGTGACCCAGCAGCAAGGCCACACTGCCTGGGTAGCCCATTCCAGAGGCATATGCTCCAAACACGGACCTGTCACACCTCTCCCTGCATGAGACTGTTGGCAGCTCCCACAGCCTGCAGGGAGCTGTCACCAGGGATCAGAATCCTAAGCAATCTCACCTGCTTGTAGGGCTGGAGGACAGGTTATGCTGGGAGAGCAGTGAGTCCAAAACACCATATGGCACAGCCATAGCCAGGCATCTGTTCACTGGGAAATGGAAAGTCTGCCTCAGCAGGTACCAGGCAGCTCTCCAGAAAGGTTGCACAAGGGCTCTTCTGTCCAGTAGCTTCGGGATTCTCTAGACAGGCTCCAGCTTGCCTGGAGAAGGGGTGGGGATCTGCTGTGAGAAGTGATGACTGTCCAGCCCCCAGAAATATCCCCGCAGCCCTAGCCCTGCACGCTCTCTGGGAATGATTTGTGCAGCCTCCACACAGCCAGTGCACAACTGGAGGCTGCTTCTTTGCAGAGTCTGCACAGATGGCCAAAGGACTCATCAGGTCCCCCAAATCTGTCCCCACAAGATGATAGAGATGAGCACAGAGGCAGGCAGGAGGGATCTCAGCCAGCATGGTCCAGGGTAGCAGTGAAGGAATCAGGCTCCTGGGGAAAGACCTCCTCAGCACAGTGTGCCAGTGCACTGCCCCACAGAGGCAACAGTCCAGCCCAGAACAGGCAGGGCAGTGGGGCAGGAGAGACCTCACTGCACTGGGCTGGGACCCCTTGAAAGGGCTCCTCTGGAGAAGCTGAGGAGTAAGAAGACCTTCCTCGTGTGCTGGCCCATCAGGTGCCGACGTGCCTGGCTCCCAGCCCACCAGCTCAAAGTCACGCAGCTCCCATGAACGCTGTCTTTCTTCTCCCTGCTGTAAAGCCCTTGGCAGCCCCTCACCCGCTTCAACTGGGGAGGGAAAAGAGCCAAGATCTTTTTCTATCCTTTCTCCCTGCCAGGCTCTGCACAGTGCTGAGGGCCCAAGTTGGGGGTCTCTCTGCTGGTGACAGCACTGCAGACCTCTGCTCCCGCAGGAGTCACCCTCCAACCAGTGAGGAAGAGCAGGGCTGGCCCCAGCCCCACAGTGTGGATGGCTGAAGGTCCAAATGGGATGCCCTGTGCTACCTTTGCATATGAAAGAGAGAACAGCAGAATATAAGCATTTACACTTCTGTCAGTCCCTGTGGTCACCAGCTGTTAAACTGTGTGTGGAAACCTCTATCCAGCTGGAACTGGGAAAGCCAGAGAGGACAGACCCATCTCTGGCTACCAACACAACTGCTCTCTTCATCCTGCCTTGGCTCTGCTGGACCTGGACAAGCAAAGCTGTGTTCCTGCTGCAGAGCCAAGTGGCCTGGGCAGCCATCCACCACAGGCAGCCACAGTTCCAAACCACACGGACTGCTCAGCCCTTTGGTGTAGTTGCTCCCCATCACCAGTTCCCTTGCTCTTCTGTATCACACCACTCCCATTTTCCATGGAACAGTCTGCAAGTTAATTGATACTGTAATTTCTTTTAAATTGTTTGAGACTATTAGGAATGAAGTTTGAGTTAATCCCTGCTGTGAAGATAGGCAAGAAAATTAATCTGAGATTTGCAGATACTGTATTCAAGAGAAGCAGCAGCGCTTGAGGAAATGAGAGTCCAAGCATAGGAACTACTATCATCTCATTCACAACCATCTGATCCCCATGTCTGAAGTGTCTCTGGAGGTCCATGGGTACAACATGCTTCCAAGCCTCCCTAAACTCACCAAGAGTGTGAGACTGAGTCACTATACTTCTTGAAGTACTTTGCTTTGGTCTATAGCACACTTGCTGGGCTGTAAAGACAGGTTTTGTCCTAGCTCTGGAGGTATGGAGGACTTCAGCCTGCATATGAAAACCAGCCACCGACCTTATAGCCTGTGAGGAGGCAGCTCTTCCTTCAGCCAGCAGTGTGGATAATGCTGAGAGCATCCCAGTTCCTGGGGTGCTGGGCAGCATGAGGGGCCCATGCTGCCAGGAAGAAACTTATTGGAGGTAGAAGAGCCCAGGCAGCAGGCCTGCTTAATTTCTCTCCTGCATTATGTGCTGAAGGTGTTCACAGCCCACTAGAACCATTCATTACAGTGAAAACTTTTCCTAAATGCAGAATTCCAGGCCAAAGACACCTCTTCTCAGGCTCTCCTACCTCACTCAGTTTTGTTTCAAAATTAATACGCATACTATACCATTTAAATCCTTTTCCAGTACCCTCCCACATACTTCCCTCATTTGCTAGGTGCCGTCAGAACTGCTTTGATGCTGGCATTGTCACATTACTCATGCTGCAGCAAGGAGGCTGTGGCAGCACTTCTGCAGGGATCTGCCACAGCTTCATCAGAATACAGCAATCAGGTGATTGTTTCTCACTCCTCTGGCGACCATTCTGGTAAGGTCAAAGGAATTGCAGATACACACCCTCAGCTATGCCCATTACTGAAACCAAGCAAGAAGTGCCATGTGATGTGTTGTACTCTTCATTCATCTGGAATGAAGGGAGAAATCTAAAGCTATTCAACAGCTCTAACAGCAACATGGAAAAATGAAGACTGATTATGGGGAAAGAGGAAAAAGGCTTATTTTGACTTTTAGCAATACAACATCTTTGTTCATGTTCAACTGAAAATACTACACATTTTACACTAATCTAAATGTTCACACTGAAAGGTTTTGTTCAATATCTACAAATTTGTCAGGGAAAAGGAGCCGTTATACTTTTCCCCAAACTACAAAAGCCAGCTCCAGGAATACCTGGCACATTATGTTTCAAAGATACGAGCTGAAATAACACTACAATGAGCAAATTCCTCAAGGTCACTTTGGTGTATCAGTAACAAAAATCCCTGAGCTAAAGTAGAAGAATCTCCTTTCCTTGACTGTAAATTCAGCAGGTCTTAACCAGCACTGTGAAATTCAAGAATCAACACCAAAGCAAAGAACAAGGCTGTCTGAGACTGCGCCCAGGTAAGATTTTCTGATGACCTGTCTTCTGGCACTCTCAGCTACAGAGGGAACCTAAGGCAACTCAGTTCTTGCTGCAGGTGTCTCAGTGAGAGATGATTCTGTGGTTCCATCCCTGTTCTAGTTAAACAGCCAAGCTGGACTGAGTCCTTAAATAACAGAACTCCACTTAGGTCTCTGAAAGACACCTGGAACTCACTAGATAAGCATTAAGGAGATGACTATTAGAAAAGAATAATGCTTATAGAAAAATTAGAAGCATGATGACAATTTCCAAGTTCCATTGCTTTAGTTCTTAAATTAGTTTACAGATTGTCTTTTTTGAAATTAGATTTATTTCTTAAGGAAACTGAAAACAACATACAGGCTACAGTCTTGATTTCACTCCATGTTTCAATAAAAAACGAGCACAACTGCAGGTATGTTAAACAGGAGCCAGTTAAAGAATGGAAGAACTGAGATGCATTGGAAGCCTTAGGATAAGTGACTATGCTCAAACAGTGAAGAATCAATTCAACCCAGCTCAAAACACCAGGAAGAGAGAGAAGAAGCAAAGAGAATGGGTCATACTGCTCACAGTACTGCCTCTGGTACTGACCTGAAAAGTCTGCTGACAGAAAAGACGTCTCCTAGAAGTCCAGCCACAGAAGAAACATTACTGCAAGCAGATGTTTTCCAAAGAATATAGTCACCTTTTAAAAATCTTATGAAAAGTTATCACTGACTTATGAAGCTCATCCTGAATTAAGGGCAAGGCACTATTTGTTTACACAAAAAGTGCTCCTTATGGGTCCAACCTGAACCAGTCACAGATGGAAGCTTCATGAAAAGAGGTCTACTGCCTGCAGCACCACATGGACCAAACAAAGGGTGCACACTGAGCACGATTTTGTACTCAACGTATTCAAGACACATCTGACTAGCTGATCATCTGGCAGCCCCTCACCCTCACTGGAATGATGCTGTAAATAAATATGCTTCCAAAAAAAACCAAAACCACTGGAGAAAATTTTTATACATGATAGAAGTCTTGGTAATGTAAAGCCTATGTACTTTTGAGAGAAGCTCCTCTGTACAGAGCTTTTACTGCTATCTGTTATACTTCAAGCCATAAACCAAACTGCTTTTACAAAGTCAAATAATAAAGACCCCTCAAACATCAGAGTAATCAATTTTAAGGTCAGAGAGAAGCCAAGATGCAGTTTAAGCCCTGCAGCAGGTAACAGTGTGCTCACATTTGAATGATGCAGCAGAAGAACTGACACTAAAATTGGGAAGGCCCTTTGGGTCAGAGTACAGGATGGCAACACAGTGCAGTCAGCTGTGCAGCTACCAACAAGAACAAATCTGGCACCTGCAGAAAACATGCCAGAAACTGGTAACAAAGCTTCTGTTCTAGAACAAATACTATGCACAGGAGCTCTTGAAAGTCACTGAATATTCTCAGAGGTGAGTGGCAAAACCTGCTGCAGGTGAGCAACAGAATATCCTGAGTTGGAAAGGACACACAAGAATCAATAAAATCCAACTCTTGGACCTACACAGAGCAGCTCCAAGAACCAACCCAAGGAAGAACACCACACCAAATAAATCCAGCTGTTTCCTACTAGGTCATCATTTTAGGATGAAGGGGTTGAGCCAGGTGTTTGCAGCACAGGTAGCATAGCATGTGGCACCTAAAAGGTGCACTTAAGTTCTATAGCAGTTTGGGGGCAAAGTCTAGGTGCAGGCACCTTTTCTCTGACGGGAGAGTGGCAGATAGAGACAAGAAGTATGTTTTCAGTAACACACAGGTAGTGTTCATCCTATGAGAAGTTAATACCAAATTAACTCTGACAGAACAGAGGCAAGTTTGTTAAGGCCCTGCTAGCATTTCTCCACATTTGCTTACAGCACATCATTTCAGAAGCTTACATACAAGCTCAGAAGTCAAAGTGCAATTTCATTCCTATTGCCTAGACCAGATTAACTACAGCTACCAGACTCTGGTATTAACAGATCCTGGTTTTATCAAGCCAACTATCCCATTCATCAGAAAATCATTTAATACCCCGAGACCAGGAGTTTTAGACACAGTAAAAGAGAAAAAACAAAACAACAAACAAAAACCACAAAATAGAGCCATGATCTCCTTTCAGAATCTGTTTAAGCCTTCCAATACTGATGAACAAGGTATTCCACCACAAAAATAGGACAGATTACCTCTGTAAAGCAGTGTAAAACAGTGATTGTGCAAATCTTTGCTACTTAGCCTCCTGACCCTATAAAAACGTAGGGCTAAAGATTTTCTGTATAAAAGTTGCAGTTTATTTTTTTTCTGATCAAGAGTTGTATCACTACTCAATACTACATTTTATTGCTAATCACAAATTGATGCACCGGGGTTTCAGAAGGGTTTGGTTTATAGCGTTCCTATGTAACAAAAGGAAGAAAGTTACAAATCCAGACTCTGCAGACACATGGCCATGTCCCTATAGAAGCAGGGATGCATTAGGTCTGTTTCATTAGAAAATTCTCCTCTTGAACAGTTTCTGGAGAACACACAATCATGATTTTCTTCAGTAGGAAAATTCACCCCATCATTTCATGCAAAAAGAAGGTGGCCAATCTGCTCCACAGCCTAAAATCCCTTTCCTACAGAATGGGAAAGGAACATGTACTTACACTGCTCCTACTGTGGCATGTTAATGCTTAAATTATTATGAGCAAGTTGGCACATCTTCCAGGTACACTTTCTACCCAGCTCAACTCAGCTTATGATGGCTGGGGTAGCAAATTCTCTCCACCACAACTGAGATGTGTCCTAATACTCTATAAAAACGCTACGGTAACCTTTGCCAGACAGCAACATGGCAGAACTCCTGCTTCAGAAGAGCACTGCACAGCCTTTCAGTAACAGCACACAGCTCAGTGCATACTTCATCTGTATCAGACCAAGTATTAGCTGCTGTAGGCAAAAGCCTGTGGACACACGATAGACAGTGCTGCCCCAGAGCAGCACTGCTACAAGTACCGCTGCCCTGTCATCCCCAACACTGTGATGCTTGGATTTCAAGAAGGGAGAGTTAGTACTGTCCCTTTAGTCATATTGCCTTAGAGAAACTCAAAAGAAACTCTTTGGGAGCTGAATTTCTATTGGGAGCTGAACACCTATTCTTGTTAGAAGGCTGCACTTCACAAGGCTCCAGAGAGATTTCACTGGTTCTGAGGCACATACTATTAACAATTAAACTTATGATTAAGTAAGTCAAAAGCACTATCGGAACAAAAATATTAAATGGAAGGTTAAATAATTTGTCCTAAAGGATTCAATTTCACATTTCACCTGTTCACACAAGCACCTCCTTTCTGTTCAGATCTGAACAGCCCTACAGCCCAACCTCAGAAAGGAGGTGCTGAGAAACAAGAGACTGAAGCTGCTTGCGACAAAAAAATGGATATAAATATAAAAGAGGTTCCATTTCCAGCACCAGTAATACTGCCTGCTCAAGCCCAGGTGTGGTCACCAGGGAGACTCCTAAATTCAGGAACATTATTCAATTAAAACAATAGACCACACTATTCTGCAGCTGCCAGGATTCCTGGCAACAACTCTCCAAAGAGTTTGCCACCTGTCAAAATTGTCTCTAAAGTAAAAGCAAGACTGCTCAACAAGATGAAAGCAACATCCCCAAGCTGGCTTATTTGGTAAGGACCCAACTTCAGACCAGCAATCTGCAGGCATCAGCTTCAGCAAATGGGATCTCTTTCACTATCCAACAGCTGCCTTACAGCTACTGCAGAGCATCAGCTTTTTAGCTTCCTTAAAATATAAAAGAACAAAACCCCAGAAGAAACCCTGGATTCAAAGCATCCAAATATGGCCTGTTGTACTGGAACGTTTAAATCCTTAGGGGAGGTGGGCATCTTCTTCCTCTGCCACAGGCAGTGTTTACTCCATGATGGCCCGGTACAAGGCAGGTTCAATATAATCTTCACGGTAGCGTGAATTGATCACTCTTTGTCTCTTCCTCTCTTGACTGACCTCCTTCTCTTCAAAGATCTCTGTGAAGCGCATATCTGAAGCTATTGACTAAGAGAAAAGACAAAATTAGTCACTGGAGCACACATAAAATCCCAGTCTCCACATCCTTCTATTGCATGTAAGAGAACCAAGCCAAGACATATGGGAACATTCAGCTTTCTTCAAAAACTGACCAAACACAAAAGAAAAATATTTAAGAAACTGGATTTGCAAGTCTGGGGATAAGTTTAAGTGAACTGTAATTAGAGAGCTAAAGAATCTCAAGTTTCAAATGTAACAGAACTTAACTAAATTCACAATCACTTTCGCAGAGGAATAAACAGAGTCAGCTGTTCCAATTTTAAAAGTTTAGTAAAATTTCTGCTTTATGGAGCAGGCATGTTTAAACACCTGGTCACAAAATTCACCTATAATACATTCTTTCTTAAGCCTCTAACATCCTGTGTGCTTGCCAATAGATCTGCTTCAGGGTGTGCATGTTTGTACTGTAAAGCAAGACACCCTAGTGTGCTGTTTGTAACTACAACTTCTGTATTGGGAAGTGTAAAGCAACAAAACGGGGTGTGTGATCTCCACCCTTACTGATAACCAAAACTTAAATGGAGAGACTCCTGAGCAACACTTTCTGAAGATTACCCCTGTTTGGAACAGGTGTCTGGGGACTTGCAGAGGTCCTTTCCCACCTGAATTATTTTACAGTCTCAAGAAACAGCCAGCTCTTTTGATGCAACCCTACTAAGAGCTTCTCAGGACAATGGGTAAGTGAAGGAACTTGGCCATTCTTTCTAATGGAAGCAGACAACTGAACTTAGGAATACAAGTATGAAAAAACATTAGCATGCTCTCCCAATCTGTGACTATGATACAAACTCACATCCCTGCAGGAGGCAAAGTTCTCTCCAGACCAAGACAGAACTTGTTTTTGTAGCCTGATCAACTACTCAGCTTTGCAATGATTAAGGAGAGCACCAGATTGTATTTTGCTGCTGCCACATGCTCAGGTTGCTGTTCAAGCACAACTTAAATCAAACTTCTTTAGTAGAATTTGCACCCTGTTTACCTACCAGCCGTGACTTCACTCTCTTAGGAAGCTCCTCTTCAAGAGTATATACATCATCCCTTTTCACCATCAGCTGTGACCCATCTTCAAATTCCACCTAGAAGAGAACCAGAAGTTGTTCTGTCAGAAGTCTCACAAGATAGCACTCGG
Organism: Anthoscopus minutus; assembly: GCA_013399455.1. Classification (NCBI taxonomy): domain Eukaryota; kingdom Metazoa; phylum Chordata; class Aves; order Passeriformes; family Paridae; genus Anthoscopus; species Anthoscopus minutus. The sequence goes on from VWYI01022609.1 coordinate 67,912, forward strand.
CCACAGCCATCCAGAAGTTGCCTTCTCCCCACAGAGCTTTCTCATGAAATAATCTACTACTTGAAATTGCTATGGTACATATGCAGCTGTGCCCACTGCAACAGAACTGAATCAAATCTTCAATAATCCCATGACAATAATAGCCCAGCAAGTTTTGGGATATTCTTCTAACACCTAATAGGACAGTCTGGCTGCTCACTTTAATACAGCCTGAATATTCATCCCTTTGGAAGCATGAAAGGCATAGTGCACTCTCACTAGAGAAAAGCAAAATAAACTTATTTTAAGTGGTTTAAACTACAGAAGCAAAGTCTGATGAAGAACTGCAGACCAGAAGTTTTCAGAAGTGGACACTTTCAAGTAGGTAGCCAGATGTACATACAGCTGCAAGCAATCATTTCCAGCAACTGTTGCCAGCATCTGACATTGCTAGCACAGTGTCCTGGGGTGACTAATGGGAGAAATGGAAATGAGAGTAACTTAACCTGGAGTGTTTAATCATGACTCCCCTGTAGCAACCCTGTTAACATGACTGGCTTGTTTTGAGTGATGAATTTTCAGACAGCAATTTTGTACCTGGTACATCTGGATAGCGTGTGATGCGACAAACTTGGCTCCATAAACTTGTCCATCTGTCCATCTCACCTGCACGACTTCCCCTTCAGCAGGAGGACCTAACTGAAGACAATCTCGACTCTAGAATGAAGAGGGAAGATGGGAGAGACAAAAAAGGTAAGCAGCTTCCTTACATGAAGATTCAGCAAATTACCAAGGGGTTACACTGCATACCACCCCAACAATTCTCCATTTTAGAAATGGAGAACTAGGCTGAGAGACATCCATTTATGTCATCTGCATTTAAATCCCAACAGTGGTAACTTCAGAGTATTTGATGTGGGGATGGCATGCAAGTATCAGCAAGTTTTCCTCCAGACCTATCACTGCTAAGCAGCCACAGATTAGCTGTACTCCCTGTTAAACCTGTCCCAATATGGCCTCAGTTAAGGTCACTCTAAGGTAACATCCCTAAGGCCATTTTGTAGCACAGCTCAGCCACTACAGAATAATTAACAGGGAATAATTAACAGATCCCCTTATGTGTCTGCTCTACAGCAGCAAGAACTGACTCATATCATGTGTCCTATACCACAATCCCATTGCACAACATACCACAATGTCCTCTGGGTACAGGTTATCGCTGAAGGAGCCATCATCAAAGTTGACCTCGTAGAAAGTCTCCTTTGCAAGGCTGACCACTTCACATTGATAGAAGCGACCATTCTTGTGCTTGCTGATGACTATCTGCCCAGGGGACAGATCCTGGAGTGCAGCCTTAGCTCTCTGAGAAGAGAAAAATCACTTTTTATACAATGACTCAGTAACAAATGTGTTGAAGACCACGGCTCCACTGCTGGCAGACAACATTTTCAGAGAAGTCCTGCCCCTGAATTTTAAATGCCTAAACTCTAATCTGTTACGTGCTACTGTCCTTAATTTACTTAGTAAATTAAATTCTCATTCTTCAGAGCAATGGAAGGCCTTTACAGAAAACATTCTCTAATAGATTGTTGTGATTTTGGTTAAAAAGGCTGTATGGGAACTTTAGAGACTAATCAATCACTTAAATCTGAAATTCTGTGACCACTCATGCAGACTGATGAAGTACTAACTCCTGCATATTAAGTATCACAGCATAAATCTCACTAGTGCTCCTCATTACAACAGCCACAGGAGGGATGTGACGCTTTCAGTCCTTCTGGTCTGCAAACCAAAATACAATAAAGAAGCTGACTAAGATCAGAGTAGCAGCAAGGCTGAGATCAGAATCCAAGACCAACACTGTTAGATTACATTACATACTGTGAGACAGCCAAGTCTTCAATGACGTTTCAAAATAATTACACTATCTAAAAATGTCTCAGTGCTCTAAGACACTGCAGTTCAAATCTTTGGAATAACACACCTACACACCTCTGCCTGAGATGGAGTCTTATGCCTGAAGCAGGTAATGAAGACAACAAATGGCCAGTCATCAGGCTGCATCATGACTCCTGCTGCTTGAGCACAGCTGACATGAAAGGATGTGGGACACCGACCATGTGAGCACTGTACACAGCAACCCGCAATTCTCTTTCTCCTTTTCTTGCAGAAGATGCATTTCTGTGGACAGGAAACAGAGGTTATTGGTTGGTATTACATTTTACCCCACACCAACGGCTAGCTAACAGCTTATAAGATAATAGCTGTGCCATTTAGCCTCTTTGAAAATACTGCTGCTTTCTGACTAAATAGAAGCAGGCAGCTACCAGTTGTAGTTTATGACAAGACAATAATTCATAAAAGTAAAGTAATGCAATAGAGGAAAAATGTAAATTAAACATCTACCAGCTCAACATGGACAAAGCATGCGACCCAAGGATGCCAGCAACAGATCTCAGATTAGATAATTGCACTGCTCCAACTCAATAGGGCCTTTCAGTAGTTTGACTAAAAAGTTATATAAATACAAGCAACAAGATTAGAATGATGGCAAATGACCACAGAGGTAACAGTCAAAATTCTCCCACTACTACCACTGACTCAATTAGGCCTGCTGGGCAGGTGTAAGAAAAGAATGTTATCTGCAATGCATATGAAAGCAGAGTCATTTCCCCCTCAACACTGAGCTGTTAAATACAGTTGCTTTCCTGATAAAGACTGTCACCCATTATAGGAATTGCCTCACATATCCTGAAGCATCTCAGCGCTTGAAAGCAGTCAACTAAGCAAATGGAATACTAGAGAGGAGAAAAACAAGCACAACAAATTATCACTATTACACCACTGTATAAATGTCATCTGCCACATACTGAAAACAGTGGCCCTTTTGCTGGCTCTCCATGTGAATAAACACATACTAGAACAAGAAAAGATTAAAAAAATGGCAATAGGAACAACTGCTATCTCTCATACACAGAGTCGAGCACATTATACAGTTCAGCCTGGAGACGGAACCAAGATGACTTGGGTTTGATGGGATGAGCAAAACCCCTCAGATTCTGAATGGACTAGAGACACCACTGATGCAGCATAGGTGATCCTTACCAGTCTGAAACGCTGCAGGGGGATTTTGCCAACATCTACAGGACTCCGTTCTGCGATGTTCACAAATTTTGCCTCCAGTACAGCCACAGCACACATCACATGAACCCACCTGTTAAGACAGAGGAGAAGAAAAAGAAATTGATATACATTAGCCCAACAGAGGATGCTTCGGTGTTTAAGTAGGATGCTTCAGTTTTGTTCAAGTTTGCCATATAAACCACAGTAAATAACCTCTGAGAATGATCAGCGCAATCTTCCTACTGCTACTAATAGGTCATATGTAGGGCAAACCCAAGCTCTTTTCAAACTTTAAAATCTACTAACAGGCTCAACAGGAAAGCAATTTAGTGACTCCTGCATGATAAAAGGCTGCCTAGCCAAGTTTGTCATTTCATGGTGCTACAAGTCTGCCTCACTGCTATTTTGCATCAAATAACTTTAGATGATCCATCACACGCAAAGGACACAGGACAAGCAGTTGTATGCACATTTTGCTGTAGAGGTACTTTAAATTTCAATGTTGTGTACTTTAAACTATGGTTGCCCTTTGTCATTACCTTAACCACAAATAAGATAGAAAATCAAAATCCTCTGCAGAGAAGGTACTGAGAGATGTTAGCTCATTTGGAACCTGATTTTTATGTGGTAGGTTATACCTCTGCATATTACATCTCTGTACTACAAATACAAAACAATTAACAGCTGCTATCAACAGAATGAGAACCAGGCATTACCTAAAGAGGTAAGAATTGCTGCATGAGAACACAACGAATACACAGAGTGTGAAGGGTGCTGTTGGTCACTCTGTTACACCAAATGCAGTTTACCAGCTTACCCTCAGCTACTTAGGAACTCAGTCTCTCCTTACAATCAGAAAAATCTGGAACACTCACTTGTCATCATTGGCTCTCTGCAGTGCTCCTCCTCGTAATGAACACAAACAGCAGTCCTGGAGTAAAGAAGAAAGCTTTAGTTGGTGCACTACACTTGCTGCCAAACTTCCACCTCAAAATGTGCATCGTCAGAAGAGAGCTAACTACCTTGTACAGATCAGCTCCTCGGCTCTCAAAAGTTGCTGCCCTTAGGGCAACAAATGTTGAAAGCAAGCAGAACCTACCACTGAAGGGTCAACTTGTTTGTTACAGGTTCCTTTTACACCTGCAATACCCTATATCCTTTGGGGATGTGTAAAAGGATCTGGAACAAACATGAGGAAATAATAATCAAAAGGCTGACCCATTCCACTGACCCAGAATCCATATGGATGTTTGAGGGAATCCCATTCCTCTTGCTTTCTTCACACATGCATATATGCATGCATACATGTGCCTGGTTATTAACACAAGTTATTTTCTGGCTTAGAAATAGTAGCTACCATAAATTCAGACAGACAATGGAGCTATTCCCACATTCATGTAGAACATCTTCTCTCTGACTCAAATGAGCTCAGCTTTTGCATCAGTTAAAAGGATATCATTATGATTTAAAAGTACCAAAACACAAGCTACTAGCTTCTAAACATTCTCTAAATTGTGTTCTTTTCACACAATAATTAAAAAAATCAACACCCACAACACTATGTGAAGTAACTTTGCAGCCATGTTCCCAGATGTACCAGACTCCATCTGCGAAAAACTTTACCTCTTCTAACGCATTTTCTGTACACCTGGAACACATCCAGTCTTCAGTGGCCTTCTCAGGGGATACACCATAACAACCTAGAACAGATATCTCACTTAAGAGTTTATTTAAACTCAAACCCATTTCCCTTGGGCCCAGAAGTAAAGCAGGAATTAAAACTGATGAGCCCTAGGATGATGCTGTGTACTTGAAGCCACCTGTGCAGCCAACTGTCTACCCTACAGGCCAGCATTCAAGTATATACTCCTCTGGTAAGGGCTGAACTTGGACTATTTGTACATTAGATCAACTAGCAGAGGTCTGCCATGATGTACTGGCTCAGTACGGTGAACACCAGAGCTTAGGGCTGGATGCACTTACTCGCATGAACACAGACATGGCAGTTCTTGCAGGTGATGAGTACACTGGTTCCATCTTCCTCCAGATAGGGAGTTGAAAGATTGAGGTCAGTGCTGCAGCCAGTTGCAGTAAAGCACATTTCAGGAATCAGGGGTTTAGTTCGGATCTTCCCATCCGCAGCTGGAGTTATTCCAGAGTTTTGACTGCTGCCTTCACATTCTGCCTGCGGGGAATGGACAAGGACTTTAATTTTACAAGTAAAATGGTCTCACATCATCTTTACTCATACATTATTTCATACATATATCCAGTTTAAAGAAAAAAATAAGGTATTGAAAGATCATAGAGTCAGCAGGTTAGGTGAAAATATAGTTATATTCATAACTATTTATAGTTACATTTATAAAATCCTCAGCTGCTGTGGCTTCAGAATTAAATTCCTTTCTACTCAAATGCTATATTTTAAAGTCTGAATTGCATCCCTCTAATGAGCAACAAAATACACATCAAACTGCATCTCTTCTGACCGAAGAGGTGGAATCACCAAGCCCACCTCATGCTTTATAGGCACCACCTCTTCTGCATATGCCCCCTGTAATACAGAGGATCACAACTCTGCTATCCATCAGTGTACACTTATCTTACCTCAATATGGAAGAATTACCAACACACAAATAGACACCTATTACAATCCCCATTATTTTTTCCCTGTGTAGTTCTGAACATGTCTAATGAGCTTTAAAATTAATTTGTTCCTGGAAAACAAACAGACTAAAAATGCAATTTCCCATATAAAGCTCAGGAGATTTTCAAGCTAATCTTTTGTATTTTATTCTTTTAAAGCAATGTCAAATCAAACAGCAAAGACATACAAAGTTTACAGACATGTAGTTCCATTCAAGCTACTCCTCCAAACAGCTAAAGAGAAATTAATCTTTCTCTTTGAAAAAATGTTTAATGCATCTTTTGTACCTTGTAGGCTACCACAAAAACAGCTTGCCTGATCTTTTAAAATTACTGTTAGCAGAAATTGCAGTAGCAGAATGAATCAGCACTGTCCCTCCTACAGTGCCTCAAAAGCTAGGGAGAAAAAGTCCAGCTCACAGTTGGAAGGAAATGGATGTGTTTTCAACAAGTCTTGTTTAGTCTAATTCTGTAAAACTTACTGATTTAAACTTACATTGCATGTCAAGCAAAAGACAAAATGACTAAGAGAAATCTGTAACAAAATTGAAGAAAATAATTGCTTTTTTTCCCCCAAGCAGAAGATACTCTTCTTCTTCCCAAGAGAAAAGTGCATATTTGTCTGGTATTTTGTGCAAATTTTTTATTTGAATGGGTAACCGAAGTGAGTTTCCAGACTTGCTACAGACTTTCTGAAGTTGGAACGAAGACTGTAACCACAGCTCAAATCTTGGAAGTTTCTGCTTCACTGCCTTGTGTAGACATTTTAAAACCTGCAGCAAGTTTTCTGCTCAACAGCAACTTACAAAAAGATCTTAAGAGAACTTTAACTATCTTTAACACCTTTCTGCACTAGTGAGATCCTCATGTACCACACAGTTCCTAAGTAGAATACCCATTCCTAAGAACTTACTCTCAGACAGAAATAGCAAGACTGAACTGAAACTATAGTCTGTGGTTTTCATTAAAATAAGGAACTATATGAAATAAAATCTTCAACAAAAATGTGAGGTCTTTATTTCCGAAACTGTGGTGAACATGTTTCTAGAGCCACCTCAACTATACAGTCACCACAAAAGAATCAAATATGCTTAGTGTATGGGAAGGGTCAAACTGTCTCAAAGTTGCAGGTCAAACTGCAGACAACTATTGACAAACAGGTCAATGCAGACAACTATTCAAGCTACCTTATTTATCTTAGGTATATAAAAAAATTCAGTGAGGGACTCCTGCCTGCACACTTATTCAACATGACAAAGGACTTCTGCACCCCATCCCATGCTACTGTTATGGATACACACCAAGACAAGACAGCTTTCAATCTACACAATCTACAAACACAATCTTAAATTAAGTAAAAGGTTTTCTTCCTTGTCAGCTCCTCGAAGACCATGTACTATGAGAGGATCTAAAGCGTTTTCTTAAAAACACTTTGGAAGTGAAGGAGTCAGTCTGGAAACAAGAAGTGAGATCTTATAGTCAGCTCCAGCAACGTTTAAGCTCCATTCTGTGGTTTGAGCAAAAGCCACAAAACACAAAAACTTCTGCTGACCAGCTAAATGAGTCCCTGGGAACCCAAAAGGGCCCATCACAGGGGTGAGGATGTTCAACCACTTGTGATCTCCTGGAACAACTCCTGGGGAAGTCTGCTACATTGACACAGCTTTTGTTAACTGGCAATAAGCAAATCCACATATATAGAACTACGTACCACAGCAGCACCTCCTCTGTTACCCCTGTGATAGCATGAACAGTCTTGGTTTCATACCTGATATGCCTGGAAGAGCATACAAACAGCGCAGTATGGGGGCTGCTGGGCCATGGTACGATTGTATTCTTTTTCAGCCTCAAAGTTTGGCGGCCGATTCTGCCACAGCTGGCTCAGTGGCTTGGCCCATGCTTCTGTCTCCTCAGCCTCTTCTTCAGGAGTTAGCTGCTCTGATGCCTCTGTGATAAGGGAGCATTTACTTAGTGATCATATGGCCTTTTATAGATGTTCTTCTTGTAAATGAAACTAAATATGGCAAGAAGCTATGAATGGAGATGGAAGAAAGACTGCCAGAAAGCAAGCTGACAGAAGGGTGATGGAAGCCAGTAACTCCATCTCCTTTCTAAGAGGCTTCTACGAATCAAGCAACAGTGCAGACAACAAAATAGGCTTAGTGTGAGAACAAAACCAGCTCCAAATTACATCTACATCAAAACTAAAGCCATCAGTCAAAGAATTTAGTGTTAGGATTTTTTTGTTTGAAATCATAACTATTTACATTATCATAACTATTTACATTGATGATTGGAATATTCTAAGGCAGATGAAGTTAGGCAACAGTCTCTTTGTCCTGGTTTAATTTTCCTTTCCAAAGCAAAGTACAGGAAAAAACAGATGACACCATTTGAGAGAAAAGTTTAATGATACATTGAGATATGCACCTTGTCTAGGAGGCAGAGCTGCCACTTACTGACTCCTGTTTATTGCCAGTTACTCACTAGAATATCCCACACTGCCCACCTGAGCTAAGACCTTCTCTCCAATTTTCCAAAGAGCATAAGACTTTACTTACCATCATCACTGATGCAGTCTTTCACCAGGAGTGGGTGATGACGTGGGAGTTTGCTCAATGGCTGGCGACGACCCTTGGACTTCTTACTCTCTTTCATGGAGCTTATGTACTCCTTTCCCACCTGGACCAGGAGAAGCAATTCAGCTGTCAGTAAGCATGTGCCTTTTTGAAACCATTCTGGAAACAATTTACTTTGAACTTAAGAGAAAACTTCTTGAAAATGCACACATGGTTCCACAGTTTCATTTCCAACAAAGTAACTTCTCTCTAAACTCTTTTTCAAAGTGCTCAGAGCACTTTTGTTATGAAAAATTGGACAGAGATGTACTAGTTCTGTTGAGTCAGTAGAATAGACACTTTTAAGAGGTCCCAGGGTAGCTTTTCATGCAAGTCTGTTTCTTTAAAGAACCATGTAAAAGACAGAAACAAAGAAAGTTGGATAGTTCAACTTAAAAAAGCCATGATAAGAAGTCTCATAAATTCTGGAGAAGCCTCAGTTATTGTGTCACTTTAAATATTCAAAATTTAAAAGTAAAAAAATCAATAAAATAAACTAGAAAAAATACAGAGCTCATAGACATCTCAAACTAAAAGGGTTATTTTAAATGATGGACACTTTCATCCTTTCTGCTTATTACTTGTCTTGATGCCTTACCAGACAGACTGGAAGAAGGAGATTGCAACAATACCTATTTTGTCTTCCCTTAGCCTCATACAAAAACAAGTGACACACTGACAAAATTACTACTAACCTGACAAGCAGGGCAGTAAAGGTAATGATTTCAACAGTCCAGGAAGTCTTCCTCTAGACAAAAGCCTACCCTTCTTAAAAAAAATCTGTTATTCTTTTAAAAGCAGATGTAAATCTTAAATTAAATGCATCCTACATATGTTTAAATATCTTCTTTTCATAAAAGAAGCCAGAAGCAAGCACAATAATCATTACCTCTGCTCTCTTTACACCGAGCTGGATATAAGACTTCTAAGAAATATTAAAATTAGCATTCCCAGTTACCACTTGGAAAATGTGTTTCCAAGTACACCACTCTGGGGAAAACAATGCACACGCATTCAAAATTTCACCTTTTCCCTGGTACAGAGCATGTGATGGAGACATCTGTATCTGAAACAGAATGTCTTCAGCTTAAATAGCCACAACAGTTCTCTCAGTTTCAGCTTAATTATCAAGACTGGTTTATCTGCCATTCCTTTGGTGTAATTCTTGACTTCTCCACACACAGATTTAAAGAGGAAACCAAAATATTGAAAAGACACTACCAGATAAGATTCTTCTCTTAGGATGCAGCAAAAATATTGTTTGGGAGAATGTAAATCTAAGTGTTTAAAAGCTGCCAATGAATGTTTCATTAAACAACCTTTCTCCTCTTTTAAAAGGACAGAGAGATGTATCCATGTATACAATTCTATATTAAAAACCCCTCAATACATGTGCTTACAATAAAGGCCAGAACAAACCAGATTCATTTTATGTACAAATAGGAGTCTCTTAGGACAAAAGGACCTTAATCATTCTGTAACACTACCATGTCAAAAACATAAAGCTACCCTTTCCATTACAGTATTTAAATAGTTTAGAGAAGTTCTCAAGACAGGTGATCCCGTTGCTTACTTGAAGGGCTAAGTATATAGGGCTTTCATCTGAATTCCTGTGTGTTTAGCAAAACTCAGAGGTGCAACCTGCTATGCAAACACCAGTGGGATGAAATTGTCATCTGCACAGATACAAAGTTTTGTCACAGCAAATTCCTGACCATGGAATTACAGCCCACCAGCTTTTTTTGCCATTCATACCTCTGTCAGTTCTTGCTCACTGACACTGGAGGTGGCACTGGCTTTCTTCCCTGAAGTCTGTTCGTTGTCGGACCCGCTGGCATCCCCCTTAGCGTAGCTGTGGACTGTGAACACCCCGGCAGGCCCGGGAACAGTTTGTTTTGCCAACAGATCAGATGATTCAGAGTCTGAAGAATAGGCAGGTGAGCTGGACTGAACACTGGATGTAGCACTCTGCTTTGAAGCTGGCAACACTGAAGTGGAATTCGAAGCATGTGAAATGGAGAGATCCAGTACAGCTGCTTCTTGTTCTTCTTCCACCTCAAGCTTCACTGTTTTCAATTCTTCAAATTTGGCTGAGTCCACACCACCTGGAAGAAGGGATATACTGACTTTTTTCTGAAGTCTGGGCAGAAAAAGAACATTTGTGCAACTATTTACACAAAGCCAAACAGAAACGCAAATTACTACACACAAAAAAGCAACAGTATGTCATATAAAGAGTAGACAATTGATTCAAACACCTAAAAAATCATAGGTGGCTTAGTCAGAGAGAGAATAAAAGCATCTGCTCATTGCCTCTCCCATCACAAGAACTAGGGTATATCAAACAAAACCAGGAGACAGTGAGCTCAAAAAAACCAGATGATCCATTATACAGATGTGTATGTAGCTAAAACAGCCCAACTCCTGGCCATATGCTACTGTGGGTAAGAGGTTATAAACGTTCATGGAAGACTTAATAGAACAAAAATAAAACCCCACAAACCAATAGAAGATTATTAAATACAAGCTGCAAAGGGCTGGAAAACAAAATACAAGATTGGGCAGCACCTATGTTTTCCCTCTACTGGCATTGCTCCATGGGCCCTTTGCTCCTCCCCTAATAGCAAGGACAACTCATCCATTACAAGTCATGTGAATTTTCTCCAGCCTACTTATTGCAAAATTACAAGTAACACACCTATAAAGTATACCAGACCCACAGTACCAGGAAGTGTGCATATGTTTTACTATGCAACTCCTATAAACAGGTCATATTGCTCAAGAAAGATACAAAGGAGCTTAGACTACTGAGGCATCCCATATACTTCCATATGCAGGTGGGCAAAATAAAGAGTAAAAATCAAAAACTAGAAAATGGTAGTATTTCAAGTCTTATAACAGTAAAATTCTGAGGTGCTAGTAATGGCTCTGACAAACCAGTGTCTGCTTTTTTGGACACAAAAGCATCCTACCAACTAGCATCATATTGAAGAGTGCCCCAGACAAGCCTGGAACACAGTTACCTGGAAGTTTGAGCCTTTGTTCACCTTGCTGCACAAATTCACTTGTAGGCCTCTCACAAGGCTCTGCCATGTCCGCTTCATACTGTGTGGAGCTCAGCTCCTCCTTAGGGAAGGCCTCACTCTCACTCACCTCCTGAGGCACTTCCAGGCAGACCCTGTGCCTTTTTGTTCCTATGCGGTGCTTGGGGATGCTGCAGAAAAAAAAATCCCTATGTCAGATTAGCAAACATGTAAATGTGTTAAATTTCTGTGTGAATGCATAAAGTACAGTATGGTTTGGATGAGTGTTTTATGAGACAGCCTCTGGAAAGCCAAATAGTTTCCAAATTATTCTGAAGTGTTTTCTTTGCCTTTACAGAGGAAAAGTCAGTAATCCCTAGAGATGACTTCTCAGCATGTTAATCATGTATTAAGGCAACTATGCTCTAGCCAGGCATTCTTTACTTTAAAAAAAAAACCCCTCCAAACAAAACCCCAAACAAATCAAACCAAAAAAAATCTACCACCAAAGACTGCTTTAGGAACAGTAGGTGGCACAGACTGAAAAAGATTTAACTGCAAAATATAAGATTAGCCTGTTGACCTTCAGCAACCAGGAACTCCACACCAGTGCCACAGCTTGCAGCACTGATTGTACCAGAATTTGCTAAGAAGTACTGTCCCATGATCTCAATACACCCTCTTTTTCTTCTGGTCTGTCAGTGCAGGGTACACACTGCCAATCCAGGCTTTGAAGGTCTGTCCCAAGACAAAGAACTACCTTCCAAGGCAGTGTGTTTCCTGCTTACCACGGACAATTAATGTAGACTTAAACAGTAAAAAATACTAAGAGTAAACCCTATTCCCAGGAAAAAAAGATTATTGCTAACTCTCACTGTTCTATCAGAATGGCAAACATCTAATTGCAACTGGGTTCAAATTCTAAGAATCCAATAGAAAAGCAGAGGGCCATATAAAGCAGTACCTTTTTGTCTCATCCCCATCCACCTCCTCTTTACATGTCTCTTCTGTTTCCATTTCCTCAGCACAGTGTTTCCCATTCTTGACTTTTTGCATGAGATCCCCTTTAAGGAACTCTGCTGCCTCTGGGGTTGGAAGAGCATGGTCAATGACAGTCACGTCCTTCCCAGCTTTCCAAAGCTTGTAACGATCTGGCTGGTACTTCCTCACAAACACATCCATGGAGATCTTCACCATGTCCTTCCGACACGAGCACTGAAGTCACATAAAATAGTAAAGTAAGACCAAATATCCAACAATTTTACTCTGTTTTTCTCTAGCATTTTGCTTTCAAGAGTTTAAGGCACAAAATCCCACACTCACATGTAATTGAGCCTCAGAATTCTCAAGACACTTTCCCAGGAAATCAAAAGGTTATATACTAGATTACTAAAAGTGGCAGAAAAGCCAGGAAAAAACATGGAACAGAAAACCAGATGTTATCACAACTAGGAAAGAAAGCTCATCAGTCTTTTTACAGAGTTGCTGGTAGAAGCTGAGTGTTTTAAAATGAGCTTATAGAGAAACAGGCTGCTAAACCAGACTATAACAAAGAAATCAGAGCCACACAAAGTCTAGGCCTACCCAGAGCAGTAGAGGTTCCCCTCACCCAGGTGTGGTTACAACTAGTGCTTCAAAGCATTCACTTCAATGTACCTTCTGAAAATGTAACCCTTGTTTGTAAGGCACCTCTACAGTGAAAGAACACTATTCAGTTTAAAGGTTCAGCCAAGATACTTATTTTGATAAGTCATTTAAGTATTCCAGGCTAAACAGTCAATAAATAATGGTTAAAATACTGTAGAAAAATACTGAAGAGCTCTGCCCACCAATCACATTCTTTCACCTCTGGAAAGACAACCAGTTCCATGCTTTTCTTCGAAGCCTCCCTAGAGCTGCACAAAATTACAAAAAAGTTACAAAGTTCCAAAACATGTTACATGCTATCCATGGTTGACACAAGGTACCAAGCAGGACTTCCTTTGCCTGGATGATGCTACTTTATGAGAAAGCAAACATCCCTTCTGAAAAGGCTTGAAAACACTCTTAAAATGGGGGCTTAATGATGGCAACACACTCACCAGCACTGACTGCTTCCCATACTCAATCCATCGAAGAGTAGCAAAGTTGGTAGATTCAGCACAGTTAAAGCCGTGGTTAAAGCCAGCATGATAGCTATAAGGAAAGGTTATCATGAACTCTCCAGCCTCCTGTGTCACCTAGAAGGCAATTGAGACATCATAGTGTTACTCAGTGTTTAAGAAGGTACTTGGTGAATATGATTAAAAGGAGCTCCTTTACCCCTCTCTGCAGCACACCCAAAAATTCAACTCACAGATGGTGGCTGGAGCTCCCTACTGCAATGGATAGACGTGCTATTGACCTTTACTATTTCTCCACTTATGTTAAGTATCTGTATACTAAAAAGCTATGCCCAACATTTTTACTAAAACACAACACAACTGGTCAATTTAGCATAGAAGTGGTTATATATACAAAATACTCTGTCACCATCTGTATGAAATTCATAAAGATACTTATCTTTTATACTGATACTTATCAGCTACATGTTTCACTGAACAGTTATCAAAGGCTGAGTAAATTTCTATCCACACAGAACTTGAAAATTTATTGCTGTTTTCTTCTGCTGTTCACATTAGAGCATAGCTCTCAGTCTTCCACTGCTTGCTCTTCAACATTTCCCTACTGTAATTCAGCTGCCCAGGCAGATGATACAGTATTTCTGAATAAGAACTCAAATACTAGATCTTTAATATCTCTGTGCGGGAGGGGGAATGCCAGGTCATTAGAAACTAAGGAAGCCTATAAAGTTATTAATGTCATTAAAAAATTAACAGGGGACAACCCTTATTTTCTACTGAGGAAGTAGACTGCAACAAAAAAAATTAGCAAGGGCAAATTTGAAACAAAACAGAAAAATTTCACTTCACTGAATACACATTTAAACAGTGAAGTCAATCTAATACAGGAGATAATGTTTCATTTTAAATCAAAAATACTTAAAAAAAAATCACAGAAAACAAATCTATTGTTTTAGGAGCCCTTGACAGATTTTTCAGTCTCAAACTCTTTCAGGCCTCAACTGCTGGATAAATGGAAGTACAAAAGGAAGTACAATAAGGACTGCCTTATACCCTGCCTGCTTCTATTTTCCTCTCTAAGTATCTGCTACTGGTTGCTGTCAGAAACAAGACAAGGCTGCAGGAACCTCTTGATCGATCAAGCCGGTATAACCACGATTACTTTTCTACACCTTATCAAATGGAATTCCATATTTCTTCAGAATTGATGGAGAGATGAGAGTCATCTTGTGACGGAGAAATGCTTCACAGCTTTGGGCACTTCCTGGGAAAAAACCTGTTTAAAATAAAGACAAGGAGAAATGTTTCCACTGTGCTCAAATTACATTTATTTTTCAGCAGTTTTATGAAAAACTACTGCTTAAGACACTTTTTCCCAACAAGTATGGACCACCTTATTTGAAGTGTGCTAGTTTGCGTGCTGAAGAAAAATGACAACTCCCTAAGATTTACCTTTTAACAGCTGCCAGTTTGAAAGAACATTAAGAAAAACCTCTGATAGAAGGATCCTCCCTTGCCCATAACATTCCAGTTTTAATAATCAATAGCTAAGGATTTTTTCATTAAAGGTTAGACAGACCACAAGTTCATTATTTGTAATGTTACAATTTCTCTTGTGTGTATCCTATAAGCAAACATTCAAAATAATGTAATCTATATTCTAAAAGGCAAATTATCAGTTCAGTCATGCCAACCTGTGCTCTCTAAAAGAGCTGAAAACCATTGCAGCTGTCCATCTCATCTTTAGAAAAAGTCAGGACATGAACTGCCTGATTACCTTTTGCAAGTCTCTCCAGCCGCTTCCCATGCTCTGGAGGGATGGAGTACCTGCAGTTGTAAGAACAAGTCTGTTAAGTTCAAGTGACAACAACAAAATTTCGAAGTTCGACTGGAAATCACAATCAGTCATCAAGATGTGAATTACTTAAAAAAAATTCTCTATCTCTACACTTGTCTTTTTTGAAGTTTGATATAAAGCTAAAAATCTTCATTGAGGACTTTTACTGTTCTATCTCCAAGAAAAATCAACACCCAAAAGCTGACCACTTCTTTCAACAACTTTTGCTCAAGCAATCAAGGAAGTAAAAAGTCTGGTGCACCTAATTATCAGATCTGTGCAGCAAAATACGAATTGCAACGAGAAAGAGAAGAGCACTTCTTGAATTGTCTCAGTTCACAGCTGTGTAATCTCAGTATACTCTTCATTGCAAGAAGAAACATGGGGCAAGAAAGAAAATGGAATCATCTCTTTCAGGTGCTCAGACAAAGATGGGACTAAGTCAGGTACAACATCCTTAACACGTGCACAACTCAGGGAGTGGTCTTTAGGGCTCCATCTCTCCCTGTGCACACCTTTTTATGGGTGCCACAAAACTCCTGGCTGGTATGTCAAAATGATATAAATCAACCCACTTAGTTTGCTTTCACTCTGGACTACAGCGCTATATTCTAAATGGATTCCTTGGTAAGTTAATCAAAGATACCAGCAAAGCTCACTTCTTCCAAGTACTACTGTAGAAGAAGAAATGGCCAAATAGTTCAACAGACTGAACTATTCTGTTTCGTGTTTCCCTGCTACTGCCACTGCGTGGAGTTGCTCATGGGTCACATTGTGCTTGCTATTATCTTTTTCTTCAAAGTTGTAATAAAAGGCAGCCAAAATTACTTGTTTCCAACAAAAGTGACATGGAAACAATTGCTGAAGTTGCTTGAGAAATTCATTTGTGAACAGAAAGGCATGGTTCATTCTTAAATGCAACCCATGCTGCAGAGAAATTCAGGAACCTCCCTTAAAAAGAATCAAGAAAGCTCAGACACTGGACAAATCATTCAGTGACATCCATTAGTCTGATGTTTGGATATATGATAAACAGCTACAGCTCAAAGTCTTAAAAACTGTTTCCTCAGTGCGTGTGTGACCATACCTCTGTAGGTCATTTTAGAGCCTCAGGAAATGATAAGCAAGTTTGCCAAGTTTTGGCCCTACCACAGCAGAGAGCATCCATGCTATACTGCAGTTCAAAAGAACTCTGTATCAGGCCAGCAACCAGACCCTTCTAGAAGGTAACCCAACAAATTCTACTGAGGACATGCACTGTTCTGCAGGTCCTTACAGATTTCTAGTGTTCTTGTCATCAGACAGAATTGCAGTTCAGGACTGGAAAACTGGTAATTATTTCAGTAAACTCTTAGCTTCATGACTTTGACTTCAATATTTTATGGTTATGCTTTTCTCCATCTAGAAGATTCCTTAGTAAATCTTACCATGATTTGGGTTCCCCAAAGTGCAAGTAATTAATACTGTAGAGATCCATGTCCTCAGTGTGCCAAGCAAAGGAAGTTTTCCACATCCCAAAATATAGGTAAGGAGTATTCACTCCTTCAATGGTTATGCCACTTTCATTCTCCACAACATCCAGGATTGTGTTCAATCTGCCGATATTCCACGCATCTACATGCTGAAAAACACAAGCCTCATGTCAAACAAGGATTACAAAGGACAAAACCACACACCTGAGATGACAGTTTGCAAAAGCTTAACTGACACTTGTAAAAAAACACATCACAGAATTACACAGCTCAAGCTGCAAGCTAGTTCCCAAACTTCTGCATAGCAGCTTGCATAGTGAGTGCTTATTGGCCTTTAAGGTGAGAAAAAAAAATCACCAGTCCACATAATGATTAAAAAGGAGAAATAATCACGAAGCTACAGACTTAACAGAGCAGAGAACAATAGCTGATGTTGAATTTGAGCTGATGCCTGAACCCTCTTGAACAAAATCACTTTTCATTCCAAACACTGTCTTAAAGAATAAATGATGGTAATTTAGGATACAAGCAAGCAGAATGCAAACTGGATTTTGACAGTTATCATCCTATCACCTAATGGCTTCAGAGGCATCCCACAAAAATACATACACCAGCAGATACCAAAGCAGCATGTATCCAGTGATCAACACTTCCAACCCTCACACGCCTTCCAGGACAAAGCAATGCTTAGACAACAGTGGGTTTTGCTGTCCTATACTGAAATGCTAGCAGAGGTCCCTTAGAATTCTGCCTGCTCCAGAGGCTGGAACTATGCTAAGACTATCGTTAGCTTTCCAAAAGGTAAGAGTCAAGTGCCACATTAGTATTTATGGAATGCAATATACCAGGGTAACTGTCACCTGAAAACCAGAACAGTTTCTGTACCTTGTCATAGAGCGTGCCATTAACATCAGCCCCGTAGATGGGGGCATTGAATGTAAGGTTCTTCCAGTATTTTCGTTCAAGGTCTTCAAAGTCTGTGTACCGGGGTGTGCAGTACCTGAAAAAACCATGAAATATATTAAAGACTTTGCAGTTTGATATTCGACAAGTCTAATCCAATGTTTTACTCGACTGAAAGAATGGAAAGCTACAATAAAAATACCTAATGTGTGCTACCAGAGAGATGAGCAGTGAGAAGCAGTCATGGCTCTGTTTCTGTGACACTTGGGAACAGAAGTATCAGGAAGAAAATTACTTTCCCCACTTCTCAGTTTATTTTCATTTTTGCTTTGCACACTTTTCTGGGGTCAGAAGAATTTCACCTTCTAGCTGTAGCTACTTAGAAGTAAAAACTAAGTCAAAATCAGAAATGACACCAAGAAATTTTGAAAAACCAAAACCAAACAAACCCAAAGTTTTCTGCCACTGTGAAACTAGCAAACCTTCACAGACTCACAATGGTCAAACATGCTCTGCTTAACAGCAAAATTCTTCATACCCATTCTCAATACTCATTCCCTGCTAAATATATACTGGACTATTTGTAGCACTGGGTGATCAAATTTAATTGTAACACCTATTTAATGTGTGTCTGTATACACACATTCCAGACAATTACATATAAAATGCAAAACAGTAACTTCCATCAAATTATTCCATTAAACAGAGCTCTAAAATATCTATAGTCTGTACTGCTTCTGAAAGATAAACAAGCTATGATGGGTCGACCAACTGTAGCTGGCAATTCCAATGCTCTTTCTAGTTACTGCAAAGGCTATTTTGCTTCAACTCCTTTTCTAGCGATCTTTTCTTCATCTCCTTTTTTATGTCATCAACATTCCTTTCTCCACTACTTAAGTGCTTCAGTGGCCTAGCTACTGGGGACAGACAGGAGCCCATAGCACAAGCAAGAAGTTCTGCTACCATTACACATCATCTTGCTGCACAGGTGACAAAGGTCCCCATGCACACAGCCCACTTGTACAGGGCATGACATTCACACCGCTGGCCCCAGAACATATCGAGGACCTGGTCTCTGTGGGAAGCTGTGGATGCCCCATCCCTATAAGTGTTCAAGCCCTGCTTGGATGGGGCCCTTAGCAACCTGTCCTTGAGGAAAGAGTCCCTGCCTCTGATAGGGTGGGGAACCAGATGATCTTAATGCCCCTTCCAACCCAAACCATTCCATAACTCCAAGTGCCCGGGACCAGTCGTACTTGTCACTGTTGGCGATCCTGCGGAACTCGCGGACCGTCATGGCCTTTTTCTGGATGTTGTACTGCGTGAAGAGCCCGGACTGCCCCGTCACCACCTGCTGGATGGGCGCGGGGATGACGAGCTCGTCGATGTCATCGTAGCACTGCCGTGGCTTCCACTCCTTAGGCGGCACGATCTGCGGGGACACACGGGCCGGGAGCGGCGGCCACGGCCGGGGACAGCGTCAAACTCGGGGAACTCGGGCCGAGCCCCGGCCAGGGCGCGCCCGCCCCACCGGCGCCACAGCATAAACAAAGGGCGGAGGCGGGCGGAGGCGGCCGGTGCGCGGCGCGGGGCCGGCGGCGCGGCCTCCGCCCGGGGGAAAAGGGAGTGTCGCACCTTGGCCAGTCCGGCGCGGTGGGCGCCCTGCGACTCCACGTACGCGATGTAGCGGCTGAAGTCGCGGAACTCTTCCATGGTGGGGCGGAAAGTCATGATGCGCTGCCCGGGGTTGAGGCTCTCCAGCTCCGAGGCCATGATGCCGGGCCGGCCCTGAGCGCAGGAGGCGGGGGTGTCCTTGCGGGGGGCGGGACACCGCGCTCGCCCCGCCCCTCCCACCCGCCGGCCAATCGCCGCGGGGTCCGCATCGGCCCTGCCTCCTCATTGGCGGAAAACGCGTGCCCGTCAGGACCCCACAGCTCGCTCTCCCTCTCACGGTGGAGAACGCCACCGACTCACCCCCCCCTCACTCCCTCCCTCCCTCCCTCCCGCTCGGCCCGGCCCGGCNTAGCTACTGGGGACAGACAGGAGCCCATAGCACAAGCAAGAAGTTCTGCTACCATTACACATCATCTTGCTGCACAGGTGACAAAGGTCCCCATGCACACAGCCCACTTGTACAGGGCATGACATTCACACCACTGGCCCCAGAACATATCGAGGACCTGGTCTCTGTGGGAAGCTGTGGATGCCCCATCCCTATAAGTGTTCAAGCCCTGCTTGGATGGGGCCCTTAGCAACCTGTCCTTGAGGAAAGAGTCCCTGCCTCTGATAGGGTGGGGAACCAGATGATCTTAATGCCCCTTCCAACCCAAACCATTCCATAACTCCAAGTGCCCGGGACCAGCCGTACTTGTCACTGTTGGCGATCCTGCGGAACTCGCGGACCGTCATGGCCTTTTTCTGGATGTTGTACTGCGTGAAGAGCCCGGACTGCCCCGTCACCACCTGCTGGATGGGCGCGGGGATGACGAGCTCGTCGATGTCATCGTAGCACTGCCGTGGCTTCCACTCCTTAGGCGGCACGATCTGCGGGGACACACGGGCCGGGAGCGGCGGCCACGGCCGGGGACAGCGTCAAACTCGGGGAACTCGGGCCGAGCCCCGGCCAGGGCGCGCCCGCCCCACCGGCGCCACAGCATAAACAAAGGGCGGAGGCGGGCGGAGGCGGCCGGTGCGCGGCGCGGGGCCGGCGGCGCGGCCTCCGCCCGGGGGAAAAGGGAGTGTCGCACCTTGGCCAGTCCGGCGCGGTGGGCGCCCTGCGACTCCACGTACGCGATGTAGCGGCTGAAGTCGCGGAACTCTTCCATGGTGGGGCGGAAAGTCATGATGCGCTGCCCGGGGTTGAGGCTCTCCAGCTCCGAGGCCATGATGCCGGGCCGGCCCTGAGCGCAGGAGGCGGGGGTGTCCTTGCGGGGGGCGGGACACCGCGCTCGCCCCGCCCCTCCCACCCGCCGGCCAATCGCCGCGGGGTCCGCATCGGCCCTGCCTCCTCATTGGCGGAAAACGCGTGCCCGTCAGGACCCCACAGCTCGCTCTCCCTCTCACGGTGGAGAACGCCACCGACTCACCCCCCCCTCACTCCCTCCCTCCCTCCCTCCCGCTCGGCCCGGCCCGGC
>VWYI01022609.1:88756-306764 GCA_013399455.1 Anthoscopus minutus
GGCCCGGCCCGGCCGGCGCGGCGGAACCCGAGTCCCCGCCCGCCGTGCTCACGTCGGCAGCGCGTCCCGCTCCTCCGCCGCCCTCACCCGATCCTCGTACCAGCGCCCGACCGCCGTATCCTTCCGCACCACGCACCCAAAGAGTCCTGCGGACCGCCGACGCCACTGCAACCGTTCCGCTCCGCCCGAGCCCCTCCCGGCTGCCCCGCCTCTTCCCTCCGCCGCCGCAGCCAATCGCTGCCCGCTGCTCGCTTCGCAGCCAGTAGGAATTCGACGGCCGGCCGGGGCGGGCCAGCGAATCAGGAGGCCGGGCGCGGGGCGGTTGCTAGGCAGGCGGGCGGGCGGGACCAGGCGGTCGCTAGGGGGCGTTCGAGCGAGGGCCGCGTCGGGGCAGCCTCAGCTCGCGTGGGCACGGCGGGGGCAGCGTCCCGATGCCGCCCGCATCCTTCCCGCATCCCACCCAGATCCCTCCCGTTCCCCGCCTCCGGCCCCGGGGAGTGTTGCCGGGTGAAACTGATCTCGGTCCAGCGGGCGCTTAGCGCGAGGTGGACGGTAACCCCGGGCACGTGGGTGCCACACACAACAGGCATCTGCCAACCGAGCACACGAGACCCGCTAATTAAACTCCTAGTTTCCGTGTGTAAACAAAGCCAGAGTAGAATTTGATACTCTGCAAACGTTTGGCAGCGAACGCAGACTGAGGCTGGACCAGCACCAGGCCCGGCCCGCTCCAGGGCGCTTGGCCAGCACAGTTCGGTCATCTAGAAACGTGGTAAAGTGCCGCCGTAGCCAGCGGGTGTTGCCAATAATCCCCCATCGTTTGTGTCAAGGACTGGGACCTGATAGTAAAGCTTTAGCAGCAAGTGCCTTTGAGCATGTAGGAGGCCAAGTGCTTAACAGACCCTGTCTAGGAAAACTGACCTCTCCTTGGCTTGGGCTGGCTGCGATTTTCAGACTCTGCTGTGCTAAATGCATTTTAAATTTCTAAGCGCCAATGAGCAACCTTGAAAGTAAGCACAACCCACCTGATAAAGGTCATAGCCATCCTCAGAGACCACACTTGGTCCCTCATGCTTGAATAAAACCTTAATTTCACTCTGTTTCTCCTAATACACGTTTCCTGTCTTGCTACAGGCAGGCAGCAGCCCTGAAAGGCCTGACAAAACACAACTCCACAGCATAGGTTTTCCCTGGTCTGCTGCCTCTCTGACTCTGCTCAGATTTTGAATTGCCAGGTATATACACACCAAACCTCCAAATAGATTGCAGCAGCAGCAGGCACAACACACAGCCTCCTATAAAAAAATCTGTCAGGTAACAGTTTTGAGACAAATTGCTTTTCTGGCTCTTCTGGTGGCTTGGCAGCTGCACTGACCATCCTTCAGTCAAGAAACACCAACTTTCTATTATCAAATCACAGAATGGTTTGAGTTGGAAGAGACCTTGAAGATTATGTTGTTGCACCTCCCTGCACTGGACAGGGACACCTTCCACTAGACCAGGTTGCTCAAAGTCCCATTCAACCTGGCCTGGAACATTTCCAGGGATGAGGCATCCATAAGTTCTCTGGGCAGTCTGTTTCAGTGCCTCACCACCCTTGTAGGGAAGAGTTTCTTCCTTACATCTGATCTAATCCTGCCCTCTTTTGAGGGGCATTCCCCCTTGTCCTATCACTACAGGGCCTTGTGAAATGTCCTGCTCCAATTCTCTCTTTAGGCACAGGAAATTGTGTAAGGTCTCCCTGGAGCCTTCACTTCTCCAGGTTGAACAACCCCAACTCTCAGCCTGTCTTCACAGGAGATGTGCTCTAGCCCTCTGAGCATCTTTGGGACCTCCTCTAGCCCTGCTCCAGCAGGGCCATGTTATTCCTGTTTTTGAGACCCCAGAGCTGGACACAGTGCTCCAGGTAGGGTCTCACAAGAGCAAAGTAGGGGGGCAGAATCACCTCCCTCAACCTGCTGCCCACCAGAGACACGAGTCAGCCTTTTCAAGATGACAAGAGGCAAAATGTTCCTGGAGCAGAAACGTGTAGGCACAGCAGCTTACTAACCTGTAATCGTTACCAGGGACTGAGATTACTTATTATAACTGGAAAAAGGGCAACAATGAGCTTTTAATTGGAAGGATCAGAATTATTCCTGCCCCCAGAAATGAACCAGGTCAAACAGGAAAAGAAGGAAAAAAGAGGAAAAAAAGGCAGTCAACTAAGAAATGTTAGAAATGAAAACGGCAATGTTACTGAGGACAAGAAATTTGAGGACTGTGGGGGAAGGAGTTGCCAAGCTACTGTGCAGAGTCTGCTCAGATTTTTTTTCAGTGTTACAGCTATTTCTTTCTCCTTATTTAACAACTATTTTGCCTTTGAAAAACAAAATTTAAAGCAATGGAATCCAAAAGGGATAGTGCTTGCTCAGGATGGTATTTGGAGTAGCTGATCTTTAAAGGTCTCTTCTAACCCAAACCACTCTATGATTCTGTGAGTTAACATCACTAGAGGCAAGCAAAGCTTGGGCAGTGCCTGCACAGCTCCTGCTACAAGCATCAGTGGTATGAATAAAAATATGAGAATTGAAAGAGCGGAAGGGCACCTCAGTGCCCAGAAATTCACCTTTGACTAGCTGCCATTTAGCTGCTGTCCCACCTGCCAAACTGTGGCCTTTACAGAGCTGCTTATCTGAGACTGCATTTGGACTACCTGGTGTAACTAAGGAATGGAAAATTTTTATCAGGAAAAAAAAAGACAGCAGTAATAGCCCAGCTCCATCACTCAGTGCAAATATGACTGGTCTGTTTTGAGACTCCAAACAGAAGAAGCTAAAGTGTCTTACAGCACTTACCATCTTACAGATCATTCCCTTCAGATCTGGAGCACAGTGTAGTACTGATACCAGAGGGAGGGAAAAGTCTCAAGCTGATACCAAGGAAAATGAGATTAAAAAAAAAAAAAAAAAGCAGCTGTGGTAAATCCTTTCTAGCCAGGAAAAGCTGAGCAGTGCAGCAACCCAGGAATGTCAGCACCAAGTCCTGGGAGGAAGCAGGGTGGCTCTGCCTGGATTGTGCCAGCACAAGCTGTAGTGCTGGCTCAGAGGGCAGATCAGACTGGCATTGCTGTTTATCCACTATGCACCTTGGTTTTTTTTGTTTCACTTTTATTCTGTGAGATATACAGAAATAATGGGAAATAAATGTTGAAAGAATAAGTGCTTCTAAAATGATACGAGTTCATTTCCTTTGGCTTTGTGAAAGCAGGCCAAAGGAGTGGAGAAAGGGGTCTGGAGAAAAGCTGTCCCAGCAGCAGCTGCTTTTGCTGCTCTCTGACCTCTGGGAGCCTGTCCCCTTGACAAGGTCACATCCTCACACTTTGTGCACTTTCCTGGCCTGTGAGGTCAGCATGAGGCTTTGGCCATGTGGCTACAAGCAATAGCCTTGTCACAGAGGCCTGGGCTCACTCAAGTGATTCTTTCTCCATTCCATGCTGAAGTTCTTTACCCTTTCTCTGCCTCCTCCTGTTTCTACTCAGTCCACAGACAAGCCCACAGGTGGGGAAAATGAAAAGTGTTCCTGGACAAGGAGAAAGAAGGTCCATGCATGTGTGCATATGTGTAAGTGTTCTGGCAACTTAGTGAGAATCTGCATTCAAGGCTGTACATGGACAAAAGCTTTGTGCCGTTTGTGTGGCAGTGCCTGCTGAGTGCTCAGTGAGTGGCAGAAGTGTTATCACCACCTGTAGTTTGGCAGCACAGCCCCAGCACTGTTGCTGCAGCACAGGCAAGTGCTCACTGACCATCTCCCAGCTGGCTGGCTGCCCCAGACACACCTGTGTGTGAGCAGGTACTCACTTGGCTTGCTACTCTGCTATCCTGGGACCTGACAGCAATGACAAACATCCCAATGCCAGCAGCGCTGGCAGGTGCCCACACACACCTGCACATGTGTGCTGCCTCAAGGGCAGGAGCTTGCTTTGCTCTTGGATCTGCATCCCCAGTTAGGCTGCCCAACAGCCCCTCAGGCCACTCTGTAGTGAAGCAGTGAAGTAAGAATGAGCCAGGCAAGGGGAAAACACTTCTGCATTTCGCACCTACTCAGGAAGCAATCTGGCCTGGCAGGGAACGCTGTGTGTGACTGAGCTTCAGCAGTCACTGAGGAATCAGAGGAATCATTATGGTGCCCATAGAGAACCTAGGGAAAAGCTCTTCAGTCTGCCATGCACTCCCACCCATCGTGGACATGCTGGCCAGGGCAAATGTGGCTCCCTTGGGAAGGATGGAAATGCCATAAGGTCCTAATTCATGTGGTTCTGCCCCTTGCACTGGCTTCTCTCTCACACACCAGGGCTGTGTGCAGGTGCTGATCTCTCCATGAGATCACTTTGGGCTTTGCAGTTCACACATGGGCAGGGCTGGGCAGGGCCATCCACGCAGAGCAGGCAGGGCTGCCAGCCTAGGCAGGGCTTTCCCACCTGAACAAACTCGGGTGCTGCTCTACAGTCAGGGGCCAGGTGATGGCTTTTCTGCTGAGAACTAATTGTGAGCATATGACTGTGCTCAGCGCTACAGAACAGCCACTGCAGCATCCCAGGAGGTTGGCAACGACTGGTACCGCCACCAAAGCCACCACCACTGACCCCGCTCTTTCCTGCAAGTCCAGCCAGTCAGTGCACTCCCATACAGCGGCAGGCAGGCAGGAGGTAAAGCACACACATGTACAAAGGGAATTGTCACAGAAAGTTTTCAAACTCCCTGCAAGCACAGGGTCCCTGCAGAAAGTGCGGCACAGTCATGGCTGGGATATAACTGTAGGAGTATCACTTAGGCCTGAGGAGTGTGCCCACTGCCAAAGGATTCTATGACCTCTGTTTATTGCAGAAGAAACAGACAGGAAAGCCAGCTTGTATGAAACCCAATTATTCAAATTTATTAACATCAAGAATTATGCAATGATGCTGTAGATTTTTTTTATTAACAAATAGAAAACAGACTGTATACAACAGTGACCCCTACAGCACTATGCATCCACAAGGTAAAAATGAATGTGTCCTCCAACATTACCAACCCTGGATTGCTGATTTCAACGTAGCTTGGATTCTTTAACATTCGGAATACATGTGATAATACAATTAGATACCCTTCCACCACCTTTATTCATAACTCAATGCACTCAAAAGAGGGCTGCTCACTCCCCATCTTCAGCGCAAGTGTGATATAATAAGGAGTATTAATATATAGTACCATTAAATTAAGTCCAGTAGTCTTGCCACATTGGTTCATTAGAACATCCTGAAGTAGCGGAAAGTACAATATTCTAGTGACTCTTAACATTTGCAGGATAGCAGAAATTATAGATATACCCAACCTCTGAAGCCATGTGTACTCCCCTCCCATTCCCTGCAGTACCCTGCTTCCAAAGAGGGCTGGTGCAGAGCTCTGCTGTGGATTGGCTGGGCTTGTGCTCTTTGCCTTTGTCAATGCTCTGATGCACCCCACTGGTGAGAGGTGACAGGATGGCGCTTGCACGCACAGAACCGTGGGATTAACACAAAGGGCTGTGTCTTGCTCTTTCCCTGGGGAACTGTGGGACCCCCTCTCTACTCCTGCCTGTTTCCAGCAAGACACACAAAAAAAGGTTCCAATTCCTGGAGCCCGGGATTTCGGGTCTCTCACAAACAAGGCAACGACAACTCACGTCATATCAGGATCTGCCAATACACACGGTCACTGGATTGGTTGAACACGTATTGTAATAGGACTGAACCGTTTCCAGCTGACAAAGGGACGCTTCTCCAGCGACCCCATATGCCCTCCCAAACCCAAACTTACTAAGGAAATAATGGGGGGGAAGGGAGAAGACTAAAAAAATAATTGGTAGCTTAGGTCCAGTTCCATGAAATTTCATATTCTACAGAGGATTAAAAAGCCTATGGGGAATGGAGATGGGCAGGAACCACAAGCCAGCTGCTGCGAATTACCAAGGAAGCTGCACTAAAATGGGCAGAACCAGCAGTGACTGGGCTGAAATAAACACAGGGCAGTAAAAAATGTAAAAGCAAAAGGAAATTAAGAAAACAAAACCCAACTCCCAAAGGTTTGGCGGGTCCAGTTCTGCTTGGGCAAAACATTAAGACTTGCAAAAAATAAAAAATAAAGAGAGAGAAGATTATAAAAACCACTAGTAACTATTTTACATGTTTAAAAAAAAGATCCCATTCCACCCACCTAAAGCCTCGCTGTGAAATGCAGTCGGCATGAGAGAGGGTGAGAGATGCACATGAGCAGAAATTCAGCCAGAGACTGGAAATGCTTTTGGAGTCGGATTCCCTCATTTGGCGCTGGGGCTAAGTTCCTAAATGCCGTGGTCAAAATTGGTTGGCATGGAGGCCTGCTGCCTGGGCAGTACCTCCACCTGTACAGAAGGACTGAGGAATGGGCGGCTCTGGCTCAGAGGGACCCGTCTCCACTCCTAGACATCCCCACCACGACTCGAGGAAAGCACTGTTACGTTGCATAGTGGTCAAAGCTGCCAAGGTACTCCAGTGCGGCTCTGTAGCACAGCTGGTACTGATCCTGCAAGGCAGCAACAAGGGAAACATGAGCAGTGGGGACACAAGGACAGTGGGCTGTTAAGGTCCAACATCCAGAGACATCAGGCCCCTCCCTTCTCCCACAGATCTCCACTGCCACACACAGAAGGGGAGCTCACCTCAGTCTGCACCATGGCTGGCCGCTGCGTCCGCAAGGTCTTCACCATCTGGAACATGTCCACCACGCCCTCATAGCGCATCCTCTCCAGCACAATGCTGAGTGTGATGAACACGCCGGTGCGCCCAACCCCAGCACTGCACAGGGAGCAAGAAGGGTCATTATGAGTCCTGCCAGCCCCATAAAGACTCTGCAGATCTCCCATGAGTGGTTGTACAAGCCACTGCTGGAGCACAGGGACCTGTGGAGAGGCTGCAGTCCTCACTTACCTGCAGTGCACTGTGATGGGCCCATCCTGCCCGAACTGCTCCTTGGTCTTGTGCACTTGCCCAATGAAGTCAATGAAACCCTCTCCTGTCTTTGGCACTCCCTGCTCAGGCCAGTCTGTGAACTGGAACTGGCGGATGGTCCGTGACTGGCCGTCCTGCAGGGAGAGGGGTGTTACATGTGAACCACTGGTCCCTGGTGCTCTGATGTTCTCTCAGACTCCCTGAACTAGGCCAGGTGAGAAGATGCACAGGCCACAGATGAGCCCAGGCAGATCTTTTGCTGCATGTTTGGGTCCTGTCTCTTTCTCCCATGTTCATCCCAGAGTAGCTGAGCTGAGCAGGGCTTTGGGCCCCTACAGGGGCCATTGCGTCAATGATCAGGGCCCAGCTACCTATCCACCCTAGGACCATGTTTACTGTAACACAAGGGTCCTGTGCCCAGTCAGACGCTGCACACACAGACTCCAGGTGCAGGGAGACCTGTGTTAAATGCTTTCCCAAGAGAGCAGCGCAGGCAAGGCAGGGTCTGGTGCTGACAGGGATCCCTGCGCTGCTCATGGGGCTGACACAGCCAGCAGGGCAGGAGCTTGTGGAGAGAGGAGCAGTAGGTGTTGGGCAGCAGCCCTTTTTGCCTGCAGTGCAAGGCAGCATTTGCTTTCCTGTTGCTCCAGGTGCTGTTGCATGCTCCCTTGACTGGCCTGGGTAGGGCAGACATATGGGAGGCAGAGGAACTGGGGAGCCTCTGGAGATGCACTCACCCTGGCATCTGTCACCTTGAACTCCCGGAGGATGTACTGTGGCATGTTGTACTCTGCCATGGGGTCCACCACGAAGTACTGGTACCGGGCAGAGCGCTCTGCAGGCCAGTACTGATGGCACTTCTCCTGTGGATGAGGAGCAGGGTAAGACATTAGCACTGACAAGCTGCTGCTCCTCCCTTCCGCTCCTTGTGAGCCTCTGTGGTTGTGGGGCCACAGAGTCAGCCACCAGATAGTGGAGGCTTGCCCAGAGGGAGCGGTGCCAAACACAGACTGGGGTGAGCCAAGAGCTCGTGCTCAGCAGCCCCACAGCCCCCTTCTCCCCACAGCAGCACTCGTACCCGGCCCATCTCACGCAGCTTTGTCAACATCACCACAATGGTGGAGTCGTGCTCCCAGAGCATCCGCCAGAAATCCTCTGTGGTCTCGGCCAGTGGTCCCTGCGTGGCGATGTAGGCCTTCTGCCGCCTGTGACAAACATAATGGTACTCAGAGCAGCTCCTCAGAGATGGGCAGCAGCTGCTTCTGGGGACTGGTGGGCTGGGTGAGCTGCAGGCAGTACCCCAAGGTACCAGGGAGCAAGGCTGATAATCCAGCTGTAGGAGGCAGGTCTCTAGGATGAGCCATGGGCTCTGGCAGAGATATGAGCCTCTTCAGCACTTCTATGTGCTCCCCATAGACACACTGAGCACAACATGGAGAATCCAGAAAAGTCCTTGTTGGGGTGATGGCATCCCCAGCCCAGCCTCTTGTCTCCAGTGCTGCTGTTGCACTGAGAGCCCTCTTGGCACTCAGTCCCCTGCTAGCAGGCTGCCAGCACCCACCTGGGATGGAAGGAGAGACTGTGCTTGGGGATGATCCCAGCAGCACCCCTGTATTCCTGTGTTTTACTCTCTGCAGTATTCACCGTCCTGAACCAGGTTACCTGGATTACACACTCCAGACAATAACAAGAGCAATGTTTTTGTCTGCTTTTCTACAGCTTCAGAATTTGTTCTTGGTTCCACTGCCAACCAGAGCACCTCCCCTAATTTTCCCTGTGACCTGCCCCAGACTGGCCCCCTGAAGAAAAGCCCCTTGGTGCTTTGGACTCAGCTCTGGCATGCTGGTACCATGGCTCCCTGAGCGACCAGCCCGGCACAGCAGAGCCTCGGCTGGCTTCACCACTGAGGGGCGCTGGAGCCCGCGGGACCAGGGCCGGCTTCTTCCCGCCTGCCTTCCTCCCTCCGTTCTGTCTTCATTCCTCTGCTGGTGCTATTTTTAATGGTGCTAAAATTAATGAACGTGCTGCAGGGCAGCTGTAACATGCAGGATGCAGACAGGGGCTGCTTTAAGGTGGATTTATAACATATTGTATAAAAGAGGGAATGGGGATGCAGAACGAAGTGAAAAAGCTAATAAAGATGCAGCATCAGTGATATCCGCAGGAACTCGAGCCAACTGATTTCTTTAGATAATGATAAAAATACTGGTTCAAAGGAAGGGATGGGAAGAGAACTTAGGGATGGGTTAAGTAGCACATGAAATGGTACCACCTGCTGTGCCAGCAGCCCTCACCCTCTCTGTCAGTAGCATCAGCAAGAGGCAAAGCCAGTGTTGCTCTCCATCAGCTCTGGAACCAGGACAGTGGCTGCAGTCCATCTGTCAGACTCAAGCTGCAGCCAGACAGCCACCTTAACGACTGGTGGTGGATGGCTCTGCACCACACGGGCAGGAGGGAGTGTAGGCTCCCTCTGCTCTGTGACAGCTTTTCTCCAGCCCCTTCATCCTTCCCCATTACTCTGTCTCAGTCTGAGGGAGCCTGGCTTGCTGTGGTTTTCGTGTGTTGGGATGCTCCCAGGGCTGCTCCCCTTTTGCTCCTTGTCCACTCTTGTCTCCATGTAGCCCTTCTCCCTGAGAACTCTTGCTGGGCTCAGCTGCTGGAGCAGTGACAAGGCACAGAGATGCTGGCCTGGCTGCACCCACATCTGTTCCCTTTGGCAGTACCTTTTGCTTCTGGGAGGCTACCAGTCCAAAGGAGGCAGGTGCACAAAGACAAGCTGGAAGGACATGTGCCACATCTATCATCCCATCCCTGACTCCTGCACTGATGATGGTGCACATGAGGGATGACCCTACTGTGATGGTGCACAGAGAGATGACAGAACAAGCCTTTTATGTGCATCACTGTGATTTGGTCTGGTTTATTGTCTAGGAATGTTGGTTGGGAAGGGCATGTGGCCACTGGGCTGTTCTTCTCTCCTGGCATTTTAGCATCTGAGAATGGTATGTCAGCAGACAGATACAGAAAACTTAAACACTACTGCCCCACTAGATCTTAATTTGCGCTTTCTAAACTGTGGTCTGGAGAGACAAACCTGGTGATGGGCTTCCCAGTGTCCAGCACCAGCCTGCCTGAGGATCCAGACTCCTTCCAAAATCATGACATGGAACAAGCCTTGAGCTGATGGATTAGACACTAAGTGGAAGCACACTTCTAACTCTACTTCTAGCTGCTACAGCAGGGAGGCAGGTTTGAGTTAGGTACTGTAGATATAAAACAAGCCAAGGGAAGCCTACCAGAGTATCTTGTAAAAACTCCCCAGGAGCCAACACAGCCTGCCACTCCAGCCATGTGGGCATCTGTCTACAGCAACACAAGCCAGCCTGGCAGCACCTCACAGGCAGTCTTCACATACTGCAACTACACACACTACAGTGTCTGAGAAGATGGAAACAGATAAAATGCAACCAAGTGGTCCCTGGCCCATCTCAGGCAGCTAGGACCAGTCTTCGGGAAAGAGAAGGCAGCTCTGCCTGGGATCCCAAGCAGGCAGAACAAGCTGGCACAGTCACCCAAGGCAATCCTTACCTGTAGCCATCTATGAAGCTGGCATTGATGTAGTCAGAGCCCTCAACACCCCGGATGGGCTGCAGGCAGACTCTTGTCAGCTCATACGGCATGATGTTCACAAGGCGGTTCTTGAATTTGTTGCATGGGAGGTTGGCACTGATGAAACGTGAGGTATGTGCTTTAGAATTGGCCAGCATCTGAAAGAGGATGACACATTAGATCCCTGCTGGGAATGCAGCAGTCTAGGGGCAGAATTGGGACCCTAATAGCAGTCATGTAGTGGAGTGGAGATCCACAGCAGCTCTCTGACACACACAGAGCCATGAAGCTTTGTACCTTGCTGAGCTAGGGATGTATGCTTGGTGGCGGCAGGGAAGCAAAGCTTTTCCTCTTCCAACAATGTCTTGCTATTTACTTCTCACCCCAGAAGAACCCAAGAAAATGTGAGAATTGTGACAGTTTTAGGTAAAGATGATCTATTTTGGATTACTGTGAGACATTTTATGGCTCTCTTTGAGTTTTGAGTCCTGTAAACTGGAGTCATAGTGAATGTGTTACTTAGATCCGCTGGCAGATTCAAACAGAAGTCACTCTTCTTCCTGCCAGCTTCCTTCCTTCCCCCCCAGAACACTGTCTCTAGCATCTCTAGAAACACCTTTCTCTCTATGAGTGGCAGATGGACCTCAGCAGAGGCTCTCTGCAGAGGGACAGGGTTGCTCTCTGGCAAGCAGTGCAGCCATGTGAGGCCCTCCCATATCCTGCAACCCAGGGTTTCCCATGCAGTGGACACTGACAAGGCACAGAGAGGGGCAGTTTCATTACTGTTCTTAAGAGACTCTTGGAGAAATGAAAGGAAAATAAAATTTTGTCTTTCTTACAACAGAATTGCTTGAGTTGAGCACAATTCTGTGGCTCTCCAGAGGAGTTTCTCAGGGCAGGTGTCACCATGAGACACTCAGGCAGCATGTTTTACTGTCCCAACCTCAGGATACCCGCAGCTCTGATAACCACAGGACAGAGCTTCTCAACTATTCCCAGTTTACATGGAGAGTCAATATTTTGCCTCTCCTGCTCCTTTGTCACTTGGAGGAAATCCCCAGGGTGAAGCTGTACTACTGCAGTTCATTTCACAGCCTGCATGCTCTGCTGCCTCCCTGCATGAGCTATATTCCCCTGCAAGAGTTCACTGGACTAAGGCACCTCATCTGAGGATATGGGCACTTAACAGAGCTCACTTCCAGCTCCAAGGCTGTAATAAATATCTGGATTTGGCATACACAGATACTGGCAGAAAAATGTGGGCTTGGCTTCTTAAAAATGATGTGCCTTTAAACACTGCCTTCACCACTTCTAAACAGTGAGGCTTGGTGTTGAGGTGGTTAAAAGATTACAGAGCTCAGCATTGAAGAAATGAGACCAGAAATGTCTCACATATTTAAACTGGAGCTGTTTCCAGACAAGTTGTTCACAGTAACATCAATTATCACTAACATGATCTGCATCTGATTTCAGATGCAGCTCCTGTCACACAGTGAACCTAGAGCAGAATGTGCTGTTGGGAACTGCACATCCATCTGCCTTTTATCTCCTCCCCAGAAGCTGCCAATCTAGGGAGGACTGTGGCTGACACAAATATTACAATTCAAATGTATTTTAAATCACTGCCTACCTGCTTTAGAAACACACAAAAGAAGAACTGTCTGTAATGATCCATAGCCTGTCTAACTCCCAGCCCCTGGACAAGCAGCCTGTAGAGTTCTGTGGGCAGAGACAGGGCACTGGAGAAGTGGGGTGCTGGGGCTCTGCCACCAACCTTGAATTCCAGCTCCATTTCAGTAACACTCTCGCCTGGTGGCACCTGGGACAGCTTCTGGATGTGGGCTAAGAGGTTGCGCGCGGGCACCTCGGTATTGCCACACGTGGCAGCCTCCAGCAAGGCCTCATGGATGAAGATGTACTGGTCCTCTGTCTGCACCATGTAGTTGCGCTGGGAGCGCATGCATGTCACGTGGCCGTAGATGTCCACGGTCTTCTCGTGCTTCATCCTCTCCAGCATGGCATCAATGACAATGAAGCAGCCGGTTCGGCCCACGCCAGCACTGCGGGAGCAAAGCACGCGGCCTGAGATGACACAGTCTGCTACAGATGTCACACGAGCTCCAACAGTGCTTAAGAGCTCACTCAGACTTAGGGCACACAAAAGGGGAGTATATGAGTATATGCTCCTTATAAGTCCAAACAAGAAGTGACTGGAGGAGCAAGGGAGAGAATCACTGGAGAATGTGAAAGGCTTCTCTCCTCCTTTCTGCTGTCCCCCTTTTACTGCTCAAGTGGAAAGGACACGGTGTCACCCTGCTGATCCCTGTGGTGGCTGGCAGCCTCTCCACAAAGGAAGGAGAAATGTGTTTAACAGGCAGCAGAGTGACAGTGCATGTGTGTGATGTCAGAAGACACAGGGAGCAAGCTGGGCCCTAGCACGAGTGAAGTCTGTAATTTCCAGCCTGCTTGTCCCCTAACCTGGGTCACTGTTTCCTCACCAATAAAACAAGCACAGCCAGCCTGAGAGGGGAACCAGAAAGCTGAGGTCATGCACAACTGTACTGAGCCCTTTGCTCAAGCACCAAATGCCTCTCCACAACCGTTGGAAGGGCAGTAGCAAACCTCAAGCTACTCACTCCGAGAGAACTCTGAAAACAGATAGGCTGCTGTGACATGTAAGCACAGACAGAGATAGGGAGCTAGGCATTTCCTCATTTATGGTGCAAGTCATATCCTTAACAGGGCTTTAATGCAGCTTGTTTGTGTGTTAATTATACTCCACTACTGTCTGAAACAGAGCATGAAAGAAGAGCATTAAACACTGCTGGTAAGGCGTATGCTGGAACAGCAATGATGGAGTAGTTTGTTCAGTAACAGTCCTCTCTTGGCTGGAACAAATAAATCTTGGCTGGGTAAGATGCTGAGCCTTAGTAGACTAATATTTTGCCTTAAGACTTGTCTTTCTACCCTATGAAAGAGGGCTGCTGTAAATACTGCATATGAATGTTGGTAGAGGTCACTGCATGCATTTCTGTCAGTGATGTGCCTCTGAAGGTACCACCCACTTATGTGGGCACAGATAATTTAATTTTGAAATGGCACTTGCAGTTTTGCAAGGAAAATATGTTTTCTGAGGCTCTCCATATAGCAGTACTGTTTAATCTGACACAGCAGTAGCAATAAAAATGCCACCACTGCATTACCACTGCTGGGCCTGCCAGTCCCAGCATGCAGTGCAGGTTATGCTACCACAAAACCTTTCCCACAAGAAGGGGAGACTACAGTTTCAGACAGGTTAAAGCTCCTGCAGCCAGAAGGCAAACACACAGTCCTACCTGCAATGCACAACCATGGGCCCAGCATCTGTTGGGTTACAGGCCTTGACCCGTCGCAGGAATGTGAGGATTGGGGTGGGGTATTCTGGGACCCCATGATCAGGCCAAGCCATGAACTGGAACTGTCGCAGCTCTGTCTTCTCATTGGAGCCATTCTAAGACAAAGAGGAGTTGTTTTGCATGAGAACTGTCTCATCCCAGTGCAGGAATCTGCAGATGGGGCAACAATAGCAACAGGCATGCAAAGCTCTGCATGATGATGCATGTACTGGGCTTTCACCAGTGACAATCTGGAGGGAAAATGCAGGTTTATTGCAAAGCTCCTATACATACAGATGCTCTGTAGAAAGGAAGTTTTACAGAAAACAGAGCATCTCTGCAGGAGTGGAGCAGACTGCAGGGAAGGTGAAAGACTCTTTCCTGCAGAGCACAGGTTCACTGTCTGCATACTTACTGCACATTCAGGGGAAATAGACACTGTGCATGGAAGGGCTACAGCAGCCAGTTCCCTCCCTGCTCCACTGCATCATGGTGTCCCTAGGCTGGGTGATCAGCCTGTACCTGCAGACAGCCCTGCTCCTCTCTGGGCTTGACTGAGTGATCTATGCAGCAAGTGCTAGGACTGGCTGGGTGGTTGCTGGGGCCTTCCTGGGGCATGAGTGTGTCCCCTCACTGAGCACTGGGCTCCTGGCCCAGACTCAGTCATGCACAGAAGCAGCTTGCTGCAAAGCCTGTCTGCATTGACATGCTGCTGCTCGCACTGCCCCCATGGATTTCCAAACACTAATGAGGAATGCAGCAGGCAGGAGAGAAGGGTTTGTGCTCAGATCAGAAATAGCCCCTCCATTTGCATTAGTGACAAGAGTGATAAAAATTCATTACTTCCCATGTTGTCCCTCTAATGGGAGGACAGCTGCTACCTGCACACTCACCAGAGCCAAGAACAGGCCTGCTCTGGGGCCCATCACAGAAATCACACAGAAAAGCATCAACTATCCTGGCCAAAGTCCAGCGCTGGCCAGATGTACAACCTGCACCTGATCTACTGCAGCCCATCAGTGAGACATGGTTCATGTGTGGACTGGCCACATGCTTGGCCAAGCCAGGTACAGCCAGTGGCCACTGCCTGTGGGCCATGGAGCACCTTGCAGTGTTGGGAAGCATCTCTGCAATACGTGAAGCAGCAGCCCAGCCACTCCCATACCTTGTACAGTGCAAAGGTGCGGACAGTGTAGGTCGCCAGTTCGACTGTATCCACCAGGGCCACCTGGATCATCCCATAGGTTTCCATACCCCGGCTTGGCCAGTACTGGTCACACTTTACCTGCAGGGAGGTGAAGAGAAAGGGTCAGTGATTGGCTGCTGGCTGGGGATCTGAGATGAGGAATAGGACTTTGCCCTTCAAAGGGTAAAGACAGAAATGAGTCATTGTGCAAGGGGGGGGCCTCTAAACTCTTTCCCCCAGAATGTCCCAATCCCCAGCAAAAAGGCAGCACCTCCTGGACCCCTTTCCATAAGACTCAGAATCACAATATTCTGAGTTAAAGGGACCCACGAGGATGACCAAGTCCAGCTATCAAGTGAATGGCCCATATGGGAACTGTACCCACAATTTTGGTGTTATTAGCACCGTATTCTGACCAGCTGAGCTGATCTCAATGACTCATTGAAAGAGCGATTTTCTTTTACCCCTGGAGCCATGAATGGAAGTGGTGAAGCGGGCCAGACCACCAGACAGCAGCAAGAGCAACACCAGATACCAAGACAGCGAGCAGCAATTTCTAGCAGTGATTTGTGCCTGCTGTAGCTCCTCTCTGCCTCCTGTTTGGTGAGATGGACATCTTTGGGGTTTTGCTCGAACCACTCCCTGCCTGAGCTCCACCTGGATGAAGAGAAGGTTGCCGGCTGTGTGCTGACAGGAGAAGAGCAAGAGCAGCAGGGAGCAGGAAATGGTGGTTTCTGTGGGCACAGCTCTACTCAAAGGGCAGCTGAGGTGAATGAGATGCAGCCTGTACCCCGACCAGCTCCCAGCTATGCCAGTCTGGCATCCATGATCCACAGCTGTCGGAGGGCAGACCTGAGTCCAGCACAGTACACAGCAACACAACAACAGGCACTACCTTTCCTGTAACATCTGTAGTCCCCAGGGTGTTCCTGCTAGCATGGCCTTGAGCAGAAAACCACCCTGGAGACAGGTGGGACACAGCCCATGCCAGGGCTCCAGCCTGGATGCTGTATCCACCCTCTCTGCACTACTGTAGGCTTGAGTGC
Organism: Anthoscopus minutus; assembly: GCA_013399455.1. Lineage (NCBI taxonomy): Eukaryota > Metazoa > Chordata > Aves > Passeriformes > Paridae > Anthoscopus > Anthoscopus minutus. The sequence continues at coordinate 104,957 of VWYI01022609.1, forward strand.
ATTGAGTATCACCCAGTGACACCAACCTACCCCTGTGGTAGGTGGCACATCCCTGAAAATCTCTATCTCTCAGTTGTTTCAAAATGGCTCTGCAAGGAACGGATGCCAGCTCAGACACAAACACATCTTATTCTCCCTCTGCAAGAAGATGCAGACTGTGGCCAAACTATCCCTTCAGCCCCTTCCTGCGGGTAGCCCTGTCTCATCACAAAAACACTGCTGCTCCCTAGAAACCTCCTGCCCTGCATCATACTTATCATCCCCTTCCAACTCTGCAGCCAGAGTGCTTTGAGGTACTGGTCACAGCTCTTGTTGCATCCCACTTGGCATTCAGCCAAACACACTCCCATGGGCTCATTCCTCTGCCCCTTTCACCTCCCTGCACATTCTTCCCTGCTCACATGCTGCTGGCTCTCCTCCTCCTCTTCACAGCTCACTGTTTGCAAACTACTCCTCCATTTTTTTTCTGTGAAGCCCCAAGCTCCCTATTTAATTTGTACTCTGAGCATCCCTGTTTCATCTGGTACCTATGTGACCCACCCTGCAGAGCCACAGTGCCTGGCTGACAGGAGGAAGACTTCATTCCCACCCATGTGCACCACACCAAAAATGGCTTCCTACCCTAGGATAGAGGAGTGAATGGAAGATCATCTGTGCTTGTCAAGGAATAGTAAACTTAATTATTAGCAGAATGTGTTTACAGAGGGATGTGTGGGAAGAGAAACAATAAGCTTAATTAGGAATCAATGAAGTTCTGCCTTTTAATTGAAACCACTTGCAGCAGGGTGGGGCTTGTGAGAGCTAAGAGCCCTCATCCTGCACTCTGGCTCTGGAGTACAGCAACCTAGGGTGCATCTCAGTACATATGGAGTACAGCAACCTGGGATGCATCTCTGCTTTTTGGGTTTTGCTCTCACTAAGGCCTGCTCTGGCAGAAGTGCCTGGAGCAAGGCTGCCTAATAGGGTACTGTGGGTGCCTGTGCAACAAGAGCAAGCTCTACTCCCTCCTGCCCAGGATCTCCTGCCATTTGGGCTGCCATGGTGCCTTGGATCTGTGGCGACATGGCAGGCCCTGCAAAAATCTCAGGATTCCTCTTCCTCGCTTGGCACAAAGCATTTGATGCTGACTGGCTGCAGCACCAGCAACTTGGAGGTCACAAACATTATTTTACAGCTAATCTGATCCCATCCTCATATGAGTGGGCGGCAGCTGCAGGCTGTCTCCACAAGGCCTGAGTTTGTCCTGCCTGGCTTGGGGATGATGTGACCCTCTCTAAGGGAGAGGAGAGCAGCATGGCATCCTGCAAATGCTGGGGACAGCTGCTTGCTGTGGTTTGCAGGGGATATTTCAGGGGACAGTACAGCCTGTCCCTGTGCCTGAGCCTACACCTCAAGGACAGCAGTCTCCCCTCCTGCCACCCATATGCTGCAAGGCTGTGTACTCAAGCACAAAACAAACTTCAGAGGAGTTCCCTGTGTGGGATAATAGCAATGCCTGGGCTGGTAATTGAAAATTATTTATTCATGACCAGATAAGAGTCAGTCACATTTTCTGCCAAATTTACCCATAATGTTTATGCCCCATTTTCAAGCTCTGTAAATTTTATGCTGAAGCCGATGCACTGTGGCACTAAAGCAGATAAGAGATGTTTTCTTCTGGCAGTGCTTGTTTCTCATTAACTTAAGGAGCACAGTAATGTCCTGAACAGCCATTTATTGCAGCTTTGCTGAGTGGCTCCTGTCCTTCCCCTTTGATGCCCTGAGCCCAAGAACAGCCGGGTACCTCTCTTCAGCCTGAGAGTTGTGCTCTGCTCCCAGCCCTGTTCACAAGCTCCAGATGGCACTGCTGTCAGCAAAAGGGCTGGAGCATGATGTGGCTGCCAGGCTTCTCTTCCCCAGGGCCCTTAAGCACCAGCCTCTTAACACCCCTTCCTGGGGATGTGAAATGCCAGGGGAGATCACACAGGGATGGCTGCTTGGTGCTCTGGGCTGGAACAGAACAAGCCACAGCACTGCTCTGGGAGACCTTGCTCTGCCAGGCTCTTGGGGATAGCCCAGGGTAGGAGAAATCCTGCTTTAATACCCCTCTCCTGGCAACACAGCCCAGCAGGGATGCACCACGCTTGCAGCTTCAGGAAAGCTAATCTACAATGTGTGTTTCTGAACTGCCACCAAATGATTCTGAAACTGATTGTAAAGCTTTGAAGGCAGCTAAATTGCACAATCCAGCCATTTCTATCCTTTATGTGCTTCTTACTTTGTGAAAACATGAAAAAGGGAGGATGATTTAGACCATCAAGCCTGCTGAAATTGCAGACCATAAAAGCTGATGCTCTTTAAAGATTTTTTTTCCCTCTGCAGCTAAGGAACCCTTTAAAGCACTGTCACCCCCACAGGGCTGACAAGCTGCTGCTGGTCCCGATTGGCTTATCACAGCACTGCCGAGGGTGACCTGAGTAGCTCGCCTGGAAAGGCAGCAGAGCCTGCTCTTCTGCACTGGGCAGCTCGCCATGAGGCCTTGCTACCCACCCCAGGCTCTGCAGCTGGAGAGAGTCCTGTGCTTGTGCCAAAGCCCCTGGGCAAGGGGACTTTCAAGCAAGGTCACCCTTGGGTAATGCTGTGATGCCATGTGACTGCCTAAAGCAGTGTTGTCCCACAGCAGCATGAGCATCAGCAGGCAGCAATGCTGCAGGGACCCAAGGGCTTACATCAGATGAAGTTTGAAGGCTCTGGAGCAGAATAAACTGCAAAACAGTGACTCATGCTAAAAGTTTGGAGCAATGGGCAATGACTGGGATTAGGATCTTCACTGGACTCAAAAAGGTGCGCTCCAAGAGAACGCTAGTCTTCACCAAAAGGGCACGAGGTAAAGCAGAGCAAGAAGGTGGCTAAAAGCTGTCTTGCCTTGCAAGGTGCTGAAAAAGACAACAAAAAACCCCAGAGAAAATAATTGCAGCTTCCCTCTAGAACCCTGCTGTGAGAGAATGCTCTGAGATGTGTACAGGATACAGCAAACACATCCAGGGAAGTCCTTGCTCTGGATCGCTGGTTCAACTCAGGAGTGACCAGGCTTCTCCACTGCCTCTCCTGGCAACCTGTCTCTACTGCAGTGCCAGAGAGAACTGCTCACTTCTCATCAGTGCTGGTGATGTGCCAAAGATGCAGCAGGACATGGGCAGGCAGTGCCAGAGAGTGAATGCAGGGGTCTGGGTCTGATCAGGTCAGCCTAGAGCCCCTGGGCAGTGTGCAAATCAGGCAGGCAGCCTGAGATTCTGTGAGGGCTCTGGTCACCTCCAGCCCATAACAAGGATTCACAATGTCACCAAAAGCCTGACCAGACACACTGTGTTTGGGACAGAAAAAAATACTGCAGGATGAGGTGTGCTGGGAGATAATGCACAGCTCAGCAGCACAGACATCTCAGGCAAAGAGAGACCCCCTCTGGGGTCAAAGGAAACCTGTTATCTTCAAGAAACATACACCTTGCCATAACTAAGAAGCCCAGAAGTTAAGTGAGTCAGGACTCCAGGCATGGATTTATTTGGCAATCCAGAAGGGCTTTTCCCTGTTCTTCAAATATATGCTCCATTATTGAAATGTGAAGGCACAAAAAAGTTCCCATATAACCCTCAGCTGCAGAGTGCAGTTGATCAGAAGCTTCTGATTTTGCTTAGCCTGTGTGCCAAGCCCTGAGCCACAGGGCAGGTAAGAATAATTTCCCTGCCCGTTTGGGCTGTGTGGGTGACAGTGGCCATTGGACAGAACAGGAAGGGCTCTGCAGCAGGAAGCACAGTGCAAAGCTGGGTTGGGTCTCTAGAGACAGCTCATATCCAAGGAATGTTTTTTCCCTGCAGGCTGTAGGGCATTTTAAGAGCCCAGGAACCCATTAACAATGCCTGTTTTTCGTACTTTAGGAAAAGCAGATCTGTTTTGCCATGGTGATTGGTGGTTCCAGCCACTTCCTCCCAGCCAGAGTGAGCTGGGACACCTCTTTGAGTGCTAAGGCTTTGAAAAGGAGGGAGAGCATGCGGGCAAAAGTTTTAACTAAACCCAAACTTGACCATTTCTCAAGAATGAGCTTATTGGGCTAAAAATAATCAGTGCTTCACAGCTTGAGTGCACAAGCCCCTTCTGCTGTTGGCATGGCAACACTAAAATATTCTGCTAGTACAAACGCTCAGCACTAAAATTTTACTTTCAGGAACAAATTGAATCATGAGAGGCAGAAGCTGTCTCCTCCTTGGGCAGGCTTTGCCCAAAGGGTGCATCTGGGCACAAGAGCACTTGGTCACAGATTACAAACTCCTGCTTCAGGGGCTGAGTAAGAACCTCTGTCACGAAAACTGTATCATCTGCAGTAAGGGCTCCCACTCCTCCAACTCACGCCTTCCCCACGGTCTGCAGCCAGCTTTGCATTTATTACATCAGAATATCTAATCCTGGCAGTGTAAGCTGATCATTTATACATGCTGTCATTGGACAATGCACAAATTAGCCTTGTTATTGCAATGAGACCCTGTCAGCCATTCCCCTGCATTGCCAGAAATTGTCATTGTCAGGCAGCTGGATGCTGCCAGTACCCACCAACTATTGCAGCTTCTGGGATGGTCCTCACTCCGTATCTCAGAGCTTTCCTTTCCCCCTTTGATGTGAGTGATGTGGGCAAGGAAAGGATGGGTGCACATGTAGAGATGCAGGTAAAACAGAGGTAAACAAGCAGGCCAGCAACAGGAGGTTGGGCCACCGTTTTGCCCTACAGGGATATGCTTACAAGGCATTTGTTGCTGGGCTGCATGTAGCAAGTGAGCCACATCACTGGAACTGCCTCTCCCTGGGTGCCCTTATGTTGTCAAGTGCTCCCATTCCTCTTTTCTGCCCACCAATAGCTCCAGAAAAGAGAGAAAGCACACACTGTACCCTGGACTTCTCCTCCAGCCTGGTCATCATGACTATAGTTGCTGTTTTCTGTTCCCACACCATCCTCCAGAAGTCGCTGAGGGTTTCTGGCAGCGGTCCCTGGGTAGCGATGTAGGCGTTCTGCTTCCGATACCCATCAATGTAATTGGCATTGATGTAATCACTGCCTGGGACTCCTGCAGAGGAGAAAGAGACCAAGAGTTACTGGGGTAAGCCCACAACCCTGTACCTACCGATCTGCTGGGCCCTGCAGGCAGGAGAAGAGGCTAGCATGTTCACAAGGCTCTTGACAAGTCTCCTTTATGGATGTCAGGATCTCTGCTAGGGATCCTGCAAAGGACAGGCATGATGTCTGAAAAAAGAAGAACCCTTTGTAACTCCCACATTAATGCAACAAGAAGGCAACACCAAAGCAGAGAGATAGCTGCCACACGCACACAAAGGAAAATTCACAGGCAGGAATATCAAGGAGCTCATTCAGCCCCAAGCAACTGACTGAAATAATTGTTTTAAATTCACCAGCAATTTGTTATGGTCCTAGAGCACCTTTTAAAAATGAGGCTCCTTTATTAGCTTGTCTCTGTTAGCAAGGGATGTCAGGCAGGGATGTCCTCCCATCCTTCCTGCAGGGACAACTATCCCCAAGGAGCCAGAGATCTTCCTCCCACCACCAATGAAACCCTTCAGTGTGAGACCCCCCTCTGCTGCTTGCTGGCAGCGGCTGCTCCAGCCCCCACGAGGCCTGCACCACTTTAAGGAAAGGAATTTTTTAGCCTCCACCACTTTAAGGAAAGGAAATTTTCGTAAAGGCCTTTAAAATGCAAACACACAGTTACTAAAATAAATTCGGCAAAGCAGAGGCCTGAGGCTGTTTTCAAACCCTGCTCAGCATGGGCTACCCAAGCTGCAGGGAGAGAAAGCAGCAGGAATCTCATTGTCTCCTCAGGAGAGAGCATCTGCATTTCATTAGAGGAAGGAAATAAAGCTGGGGGTCACCCTTCATCCTTTTGTCCTGTGGAAAATTCTACAGGTCTCTTTTACAGGTCTCAGCAGTCTCCAGCAAACACAAAGCGCTGGCAGCTCTGGGGAAGCGGCAGCAGCTGGAGTGCAGCGCTTCCCTCCCTTGGCATGGGCGGCACGGACCTGGCAGGGTGCTTCGGGAACAGTTCCCAGGAAGGCACAGACACTACTTACAGCAACTGAGTCAGGCTGCAAAACAGGGATTCCCCCATGTGTTCACCCCACAGCTGTCTGTGAGGGTTTGCCCAAGAGCAGACATGCCAGATCTTCACATAGCTGCTGCTGCTGCTTAACAGGGCTTGCTGTGAGGACCTGTTCAGCCCCCTCTCCTCTTCTTGAAGAGGGTTAATAGTGCATTACCATTAGAAAAGGCTTTTCCATCTCCCAAAAAAGGTTGTTAGTGACTGTAAGGCCACCTGTGTGCTAAGCCAGGCCACAGTTCCTTCCCCAAGCAGGGGTGCATTGAATTAGCTGTACCTTCCTCATCCTTCATCAGTTGACTCAGATCTGGGTGTGAAGAGTTGGGTGTTGGTTTATAAAAACAAGGGGAATGGGTGAGCCTGGGCTCCAGCTCCTCTGTGTGCAAGAGGACTAGAAACATATATTAGCATAAACTCCAAGGATCTGGGGCTGGTTCTTGGAGGCACGGGGGTCAGTGCTATGGCCACTAGGGCCTGATGGTCTCATGGAGGACAGGGATGTGTGGAGTCTGATGTCCCAGGGGAAGGAACACCTCTCATATTGTGCTGCTCTGGGCGCTTAGTTGGGACCATATACTGACAAGTCTCAGAGAAAGATACTGGCCCTACAATCATGTTGGGACAGAGAGCGGCAGTGGCACTACGAGTGCCATGTTTCACTATGTACTGAGGAAGGCAGCTGAAGTCACACAGAGAGGACAGTGGGAAAGGAGGCTGCTGAGACAGACATGTTTGCTGCCCGCAGTTCTAAGAAGCAACCACACAGAACACACTTCTCTGAGGACACTGGGAAAGGTCTATAGTGCCCTTTCTCTTCTGGCCAGCCAGAACACACATTTGATCATGCTGATGGTTGGTGTTTGTCCCTGCTCAGCTTGGAACACAGAAAAAGATGGTCTCCTTGCTACAGTCAGGTTCAGCTGCTTGATGGGGTACCCACTCCAATTACTCTTACCATCAATAGAAGTCAGGATGACACGTGAGTGGTCATAGGCTATCACATTTGCATAGCGGTTTTTCGGTTTATTCACTTCCAGATTGGAGTTCTCCCAGGTGAACTGCTGCCCAGGATCAATGGACTGGAGAGAAAGAGAAGGAAGGAATTAATAGTGGTTACAGCACATTGGGGTGCTGAAGTACACACGTTTCAGTCAGGAAATCTGCACTGCCCTGCACACCTCTTCCCAGGCCAGACATAGCTTCCATGGGTGTCCACAGCTGTAGCGTCAAGCCAGACCACACCAGAAGTTTCCAGTGGAACATGCATCCCACCAACTGCAGGCAAAGCAGTCCGTCACTGGGGAAGCCTGCAGAAGATAAGCCTTCATCTCATCTGCTGCGTACTCATCCTTTCCTCTGGAGCTACCCATCAGCAGAAATTTGGTCTTCTGCCAGGATTCCAGAAAGACCTGACTGTGCAGATCTTGACCTAGCGGTTTTATTAGCTGTTGAACTGCAGTCTCTTGAAATATCCTGGGTGTCTTGTGCCCCAGGAGCCTTTGGTATTAGTGTCCTGCAAGACACCCTATGAGTTTTTGCCAGGGAATAGTCATGAAAATTAATAGGTTACTATCCATTGCTCCAGCTACTTATGCAATGTAAACACCTCTTGGAGTTAATAGAGTGACAAGAAACTATAAACCTGGAGAAGAGATGTGGTTATAATTCTTGGCCTGCACACTATGCAACTGCCTGAAAAGCACACACATTGCACTCCCACCTGGCCTTGCACACCCAGTGCTTCTCCCACAAGCCATGTGCTGGGGCACTCAGTCCACGGCTGCTCCATTGCCAGGCAGCCTCTTCCCAAAACCTTCTCTATCATCTCAATCCATGAACAAAGCAAGGTGAACTAGGATCATCCCCAAAGCACCCCTCTGAGATGGGATGGTCTTGTTGTCTGAGAGACACATGAGACACACATTTAAGACACCTGCCTCATGCAGGGTCTTTCTCTGCACATGCAGCCCTGGGCAAGCTGGGGGCAAGCAGCTACAACAGAAATCAGTCGTCCCATGAACCCCCTTCCCCTGAAATTAATAACACCATCAAAACCTTCTTAAATTCTTGCTCCAGCTCAGGGTCTCTGAAACTTTTCTGGCCCACAGACAAAAACACTGGGAAAATAGGTAAAGGGAAGCACTGCACACTGTGCTCCCTGCAGGCATCCACATTCATCACCTGGCAGAGCCGTGTCAGAAGGTTTCTCAGGCAGTGAAATGCCTGTCTGTCAGCTCTGGATCAGCTGTGAGCAAAAGACTGAGGTGGGAAGCACAGCTCCCTGACTGGGCTGACATGAACAGCTCTCATGGTCCCTCTGCTCAGTTCCACCAACCACCAGCTGTGCACAAAGTGACACCCATTGATTGTCCCCTCTGCTCCTGTGTTGCGGAGCAGGCACTTCCCACACAGCCAGCAGTGGGTGCAGGCACTGGCATAAGTAGGGAGCACAGGCACTGCCTGCATTGTTGCACTAGCTCTGAGGGCTTTGCAGCACATGCAGCGCTGTGCCAGGTGGCAGCTGTCTGTCCCCAGGTGTGGCCCAGGCTGCCTGCAGGTAGAGGCACCAATGCTGATGAAAACGCACAGGAGGATGTGACATCACAGAGACGCTAATAGGTAGTTTGGGAAATGTATGATGTAAATAGAGATTTCCTACAGAAAACCTGTAATTTTCCATTATCAGTGTAATAAGCAGGCAGCTGCTGTGCTCAGAGGTGCTGCAGCCAGGATGGTGGGAATGGAGGCTGCAAGCACCACTTCTGGCTGCAAACCCAGTGGCCTGGCTGCCACAGGCCTTGAAGTCCTCTGCCCAGGCAGAGAGACATCTCGGCACAACTCACAGCTCTCTGGGGCACTTTGTACTGTGGGCACCTGTACTTTGCATTCAGAATAGCCTGCCCAGCGGATCAGCTCTTTGGATGCTCCCCACTCTCAGCTGTATGGCAGGGAAGACTGCTGCCCACCAATGGTGGGCCTGAATTGCACAAGGAGAATGCAGAAATGATCCCCTTGTGCAGACATGAAAAAATAAGAGGAATGTAGTATGAAAGGACTTTATGGTTTGGAGTAGAGCTAAGTAACAGGGGTTTTCACATCAATCTGTTCAATATAGAGCACACTGAAAATAGACAAATTAACAAGGAAAATATGGACCCATCAATGCCTATTAGAAACATAAATACTTATTTTTCAAAAAGATGGCCTTACTCTGCACAGACAGCCTATGCAGTATCAGCTCCACCACTAGCTGGTGGTAGAGCTGAGACTGGCTCTGAAGGTATCAGTGAGCATTTCTTGCTGTGAAGAAGCAACCCAAGAAAGTACCAGCTGTAATTGCACTCTGGGAACACTCTCAGTGGGCATAGGTGGGTGCTGGAGTGAGTCTTACCCCAGCAGCAGAGGCAAGCAGAGCCCAGTGCAGTTGTTCATGCTCAATCTATGCTGCAAACCACTGCCAAAAGGCTGCAGGGCTGACCCAGCTGTGGGGTGCAGAGTGCTTTGCACAGCAAGTCTGTGTCCTGCCACAGCAAAGGGTTATTTCCTGGGGGAGGACAAGGTTGCCAAGAGCCCCCAGAATGGAGGAAGAGCATCAAGGTGTTGCCATTAGGGTTAAGAGCTTTGATGTGCAATGAGTATGTATAGAAATGGTCTAATCATCATCAGCCTCTTAAGAGGGCAAACAGGTGAGAAAGTCAGAACTAATACAGCACCTGAGTGCAAAGAGGCTCTAATTAAATACTCCTGCAAATTAGTGACTCATTTAGAAGTAAAATGATTTAATTTAAACTCTGGTGATGAATTAATGTACACCTGTTCCCCCCTTTAAGGCAAACAAATGAGTAAATAAATGGGAGGATGATGGGCTGCTTGGAGAGAGTTGGAGCCCTTAGTCATAGAGTAGTGGTTGGCAAGTCTTGTCCCATCTCTCTACAATGCTCTGCAGCTCCTCTGTGCAGTAGCACTGCCTCATTTCTCCACCTTGCTGCACAACTGCCCCAGCACTAGGAGTCTCCTCCTGTTCCTTTCTGGGCTCATGGAAATCACTGCTTCATCCCAAAACTTAATCAGAGTAATAGTTCCTAGAAAGCAGAAGGGCTGGGAAATTGGAAGGAAATGAGCCAGAAGCAAACTTAAAAGCACCATGACTTTTGCTTTGCTTTAAAGTGATAGGGAGATGCTGTAAGACAGCAAGTGCAAATTAAGAAAAAGCCCAATTAGTAAAACTCCTCCTTCTCAGCATGTTAGTGCAAGGAACGATTTCACCAAAGCAGTTCAGGGATCCCTGCTGCTACTGCCATAAAGACAGCATCAGACCATTGAAAAAGGATTGGGAAAAGGCTCTTTCCTCGACAGACTCTAGAGCACTTTACAAATGCCTTGAAAACCTCCCTGAGTGCCAGTTTGACTGTCAGTCCACCTTGGACTTCCTGTTCCCCTTCCTTAGTGTAGCTCCAAAATCCCTCTGCACGCTGAGACCCTGCTGCTGCCTCTGCTGCTGGCAGGCATGCGGAGCCCAGGCAGGCAGTGCCCTGAGGAAGCACAGCAGCTCAGGGAGCTGCACAAGGGCATGGGGACAGGAAGATGCTCAGGCAGTGAGTGCTTCCTGTCCTCCTGTGAAATCAACCACATTAGCAGGAGCATTGACCACTGTCAATCTGTGCTGTGCCTCAAATGAGGACATAATGTGCTTCCGAATCAATCGCTGGCAGCACTTTCAGCCTTATTATTCTTATTACTGGAACGTGAGTGCTGTGTGCCTGCCAGGTGGTTTCCCAATGAGCTCATTAAACCAAGGCTCCCGGAGTGCTACCCAGATCCTGGGCCCAGCACCTCCTGGGCTCACTGGTCCCAGAGACCCAAGCACCTGTCCTGCTACCTAACCTGCCTTGCCAGGGCTGCAGGCACAGTGTCCTCGGTGGCTTTATGGAAAATGTAAGAGAATACAGAGTTTGGGCAAACCACTAGTGTTTCTCTCCACAGAAAACTCTCAGGAAGGGTCTGCAGCCTCCCTGTCACACTGGGAAGAAGGAGCACAGTCCAATCTCATACACAACCTAAAGATTACTAAGACCTAATGTGCCAGGCAGTGCCACACTGCCAGGCTCTCATCACCTGCTCTGCTCCTGGGGGGCCATACACTGGATGGACATGCTGGATGGACTGGGTATGAGGGGCAATAGCCACAAGTTGCAATTTAGAACGGAATAAGGAAAAAATCTTCCCCCGGGAAGGTGATGCAGGATCTAGCAATACTACAAGAGAACAGGAACTGGTTGGAGCCAGCCTGTGTTTGCTACCAGCACCAAGGGGACAGCAGTGCTCAGCTTGCTGGATCCCACGGCGAGAGTGTCAGATGTGGTGTGTGTATGCCGAGCAGTTTGTGCCAGGGCAGGCACTCCGGCACCGTCCGAGGGCAGGACGCTGCCCTGGGAGCACAGGCTGCCGTGTGGGAAGGTGCCCACAGGAGGAGCTCCAACACAGCGACAGCGCCTGCCACCAGCGGCATGTTCACAGTCAGAGCTCAGCCTTCCTTCCACTTTATTCCATTGACCCCACACTGTAAATTCACTGTATCTTTCACTGTACACTAAAAATGAAATACTTTCTTGGTGCAGCCAGGCCAGAAGCAGCTGCCAGACCTTTGTGCCCTGCTCCCCGGCTTGCTGCCTGCCTGTACAGCGTGATGGGGCTGTGCTCTGCCCCACACCAGAGCAGGTGGCAGCAGTGAACTGTGCCTGCAGAGGGCTCAGCTCCCAGCAACTGCATCTCAGCCTCTCCTGCGGCACCAGGAGTACCAGGGGGTACAGCTGGGATGTCTCCTAGGTGTGGGGGGGGGGAGAGCTAACCCGCAGCTCATGAGCCTGCTCTCACTTCAGCCAGCCTACAGCTTGCTGGCTTTGTCACACAGGATGGCAAACTGGTGTGAGCAATATTATTTGTTCTCTGACCTGTGGGAATGAAGGTCAGACGGCTGTGAGAAATCTCTGCCACCCTTCCTGCCCCCTTCCCAGGCATGTGGGGAGGTGCTGACAGGTCTTGTTTCATGTCACCTGTGTCTAGGTTACTCGGCGATTGCTTGCACAGCCAAGGCAAGCGCCAGACTGATGGCTCTAGGCCAGCTGGCCTCAGTGGTTAAAAGTGCTGTTAAATATTTGCTCTCTGCCTGTGGTGCCACTGCTCCTGGAATGTGAGCCATCTATAAACAGCCCTGCACCCCACAGAGATGTTAGGCTGACAGGCTGCTCTATAGAAACACTTAAAATGCAACTATTTCAAAGCACAATCAAACAGCAAATGGGCCTTGGGGGTTCACCTGCCATGCCTTCCTCCCTTGTGTCTCTCTGCTCAGCTGTGCTATGCCTATTCTGGCAGCACCACATTATGCCATGAGGAACAGGGCTGGGGCCCTCACTTCTCCAAGTACTGGGTCACCACCCACATAGGGTCTGGGGCTCACAGAGCCCAGGGCACTGGGACTGTATCAATGTTTACTGCAAATGCAAGTGTGTGCCGAGGTGTGGTTCCTGTCTCGGGCTCCCACAGGGGCCGCACAGCCTGCTCCCCTCCCACCTCTGCTATTTCCACATACACTTTGCAAATTTCCTTAGTCAGCAGCACACACCATGCCTATCCTGACCTGCAGCCCTCTTATCAAAGAGAGCTGTTGCCCTGCCAAACCCACACATACATGGACCAGGATAAGAGCAGACCCACTGCCACAGCAATCCTGCAGAGGCAGCTGCTGCTCTTTTCAAATTCAGTCCAGGATTCTTCTCACTGGCACTTCAAATGGGAAATAATTGCATTGATCCCCAAATGCCAACAAGGTGCAACCCCTTCTTCTTTTGGGTCCATCCTAGTGTCAAATACTGTACAAGCCTGTCATGTTCAAAATTTCCAGATGATGAGGAGTCAAACACAGCAGAATCCAGGGGAAAAAAATTATGTGCAACAATCAGCTACTTAATAGCTGCTTCAACACGAGAAGTACAACTGATTGGTACTCTCAACCAGCCATGATATTCAAAAGAAAGAGAAATGAGAAGAGAGAGGCTCATGAAAGTGGCTGAGAGAATTTACTTAATGCTCATTTCTTCAAAAACAGTTCCCACAGCTCAGTATTATGCTCCAGGCTCTATTGAGCACAGGCCTAGTGTGAGGATGGGAGTGCAGAGACACTGGATCCTGCTGAATCCCCACTATGCAGCAGAGCCACAGCCTGCCTGTAGCAGATTGGACAGACTCACTTAACATTTCAGCTGGACTGGTAACAAAAAGCCCAAAGGAAAGAGATAAGACTGCACACTTTGGCTCCACTGGCAGGATATACATAAACACATAGGTAACTTCAAGGGAAGCACATTACTCCTTCAAACATTTCCCAAGTCACAATGTAATGCTTAGCTCATCTCTCTGGTTCAGACAGTAAGTGCAGAGGGATGCCAAGACCCTCCACCTGGCATCCCAAAGCAAAAAAAGAGCTCTGTGCCTTCCTTGGATACACACATCACACCCTTTGAACTAGCTGGAATTCATCCCTTACTGTCTCAACACAGAGATCTGCTTTCCCTTTCCTGGCATATATAATCCTACCTTGTGAGCAAATGCTCTGATCTCATCTCATAAATCAGTGTAGGTACGGTGCAGGAAGGGGTGGCCACAGGCACAGATAGATAACAATTCAAATAGAAGTGATAACACATGCAAAGAACACTTCCCAAATTTATTCCCTCTTTAATACTAGTGGGGGGTTTATTTACAAGTCCCCTGCAGCTCAAGAGGGCTCTGCATATAAGCACAGAAAAGACATCATCCTGCCATTGCTGCTCTCATGGCTGCAGAGGAACTTTTCCCAATTGTAAACAGTTACAACCTAATAATGTAGCCCAAAGAGTGCCAAAAAAGGTGAGGCAGCCCTCAGGTATGTCAGCCCCCTCCCCTCCACATGTGCACCCCCTTGGCAAGTTGTTCTCAGGGAAGGACAGGGCTGGAGGGAGTTGGGCTGAGAGAGGTGTAGTGGAGGGGTTCACTCAACACTCAGCACATGCCTGTATGTGAACAAAAGCAGCATCAGCGGTGGATGCAGACAGTACCTACCCAGGGGCTCCACCAGAGATACAGATAAGGGTGGCAGCATGATCCAAAAGTGCAGACAAGTTGGCAGCTCATGACTGCAGGTCACAGGCAGAGGGAGCTCTGTGCAGGGAGGGGAGCTTCAACTCCAGAGCAGTGGGACATCAGCAGAGTTTCTATGGGAACTGATGCTGAACAGCACAGGCTAATGCCAGCACAGTCCAGTGGGAGGTCAGATGGGGAAAGCAGGCATGAAAATTCAAAATGCATATTTGTTGGCATCAGAGGATGGCACAGAGAGCAAAGCTTTGAACACAGATGGAAGTGAATGGGCACAGGATACTGCAGACCAAAATACCTCAGCCAACCTGGATGGAGTGTAGCCCTCATGGAGCAGAACAAAGTAATCAGTGACAGTCCAGGTAGGCAGACATGAGTTCCCATTCACTCCTAAGACCATAACCACGGTGGCAGCATAGCAGGCTGCTATGCATTCTCCTGCAAGCCTTCCCCCTGTACCAGCCATGCTTCAACTGCTCAAGGCAAGTTCCCACCACTGTGGGAGGGAGAGCTGGCAGGCTCCCAGGGCTGGCATGGGGACTGGCCATGCAGTGCTGCTGCAGCGGAGGCACAGCTCAGCCTTCACCAGGCCCTCTCTGCCAGGGTCCCAGCCAGCATCACTCTACCCTGCTGCCCGTCCCGCTCTCACCTCGTACTCCTGGGAGAACTTCAGCCCATCGTTGGCCTTGAGCCGCTCGATGTTGTCAGCAAGGTCAGTCACGGGGATGGGGGGGTGGTCACGCATGCCTGCAAGCGAGACAAGGAGGGAGGAGGGAGAGGAGAACGGTTACAGCTCTGCACGGCCAGGGAAGGCTCAGCAAGAGCATGTGCACAGCAAATCCAGGAGGTGGGTGCGAGGTGTGACTATGTGAAGCGCCGGGCAGGATGGACAGGAAGCTCACATGGCATGCGGCACACACTCCTGGAGCACGTGGGGTGGTGAACAGACACAAAGGTGATGTGCAGGATGTGCATGACCAGGTGAGCATGCTCGGACAGTACAGCCACCGGGCACACAGAGCAGGCCACGCAGCGGGCTGCGACTTGGCCAGCCCCTGGCAGGAACAGAGCAAGGATACGCTGTCACTGTGCTTCCTGGGCTCCCGCACGGGCTGCAGTTCAACACACTGATCCTCTAGTGCTCTCACTGCCAAGGGCTTAGGCTGATGCTCTTGCTTACCCCTAACAATGGCATTAGCCACAAAGAAAATGTGCCAGACCTGCAGTGAAACCTCTGCAGTGCATATGCACAGCTTTATGGGTAGACAGATGCTGTCACAGTCCTCTGGGCATTAGAGAAGGATGAGAAGGGCCCTCGTGGAAGAACAGCTGATCCCCTGGTAGGATGTTGCACCATGTTCTGAGCGCTGAGAAGCAGCTCTGCCCACAGCTGCATAACTCTCCAGAGATGCTCCAGAGGCAGTGCCCGCTCCAGGGCCCAAAATCCAGCTCCTCTGGGTTGGCTTGTGCAAGGCACCATGTGCAGCAATGTGCCCTTCAGCAGCTTCTGGGAGGCTGCTGCGAGCTGGGATGCAGCTCAAGCCATGGCAGAAGTCTTGCCCTGGCTAAACCAATGATGTAACATTACAGCTCATCCTGGTCACAGCTGAAACCCTGCTCAGCAAAAAAGCCCAGAGGAGGGGATCCCAGAGATCCCACACAGGGAACAGGTACTGTGGGGCTGTGCATGTAGGATTGGGAAGAGCCCTCCTGGGGCCCTGGGATTCAGAGCTTAACCATCACAACCTCCTTCTCTAATGCTGAGATGTTGAACTGGCAGGAACGTGATTGTGGAACATATCATCCAAATCCCAAGGCTCATGACTCCATCAGCTGCTCTGTGGGTTTCCCAGAAACCCCACATGGGTAATGATGATTATTAATAGGCTGAAGCTGTTGACTCACACCCAGGGAGACAGGCTGGAGCAAAGCCAGAAGCTTCTCAATTGCTCAGGAGGCTGAACAGTGCCACAGATGGCAGTGATGGGCCACTGAGGTAATGGAGCAGTCCCCAGGCTGGGTACACACATTTTACACAGTGGTAACAAGTCATGAGGCGGTAACATGGAAGTGTTACACCTCAGACCTCTGCATAAAACATCTGACATCACTGCACACAGGCAAGACCCCGTCCAACACACACTCATCCTGCCATTGCTCGGCAGTACAGAGCTATCCACAGACGGCCTGAGAACACACAGACATGTGTAAAAGGAAATACCCCTATTCTGCCTTGTGCTGAGGTCCTCCTGCAAATGGTCCTGTTTGCTACTTCACCCATCAGGATCCCCAAGATGGCTAAGCAGGCCCTCAAAGGGACAGAGGTGATGCTGGTTTTGGCAGAATTTCCTCACTCATGCCAGAACTCTGAGGCTGCAGCTCAGGAGCAGCCCTTGCAGAGCTGTCATCAAAAGATTCAATTGTTTTGATGAGCAATTGAATGATGAGAATAATGTGGGACCAAGACAGAAGTGTAGGGCAGGAAGGAGAAAGAGACTGGAACACAGCCACAGTATGTCCTTCTTCCAACAGCATTATGTACAAAGTACAGCAAAGCCATGGACCACAGCAGAGCTGCAGACCCGCATCTCTGCTGAGAAACACAAGGGGGTCTCTTCAAACTCGTGTTTTGCCAGTCAGAGAAGTGTTGCAGCAATAAAAGAGCTGCAAGAACAGGTGAAGAAAAAGAGGTGGCTGGAATTCCATTATAGTGAACCTAGAAAAATAGCCACTGGCAGTGGAGGGCAAGACAGAGATTTGTACACACTGCGAGGACTTCCACAAGCTCTTCCAATTCTCTGGCAAGAGGTCAGTGAGCTCACTATGAGACTAGAAGAGCTCAGAGGTCTCACAATGCCTGCAGGGACACACATGGCAAAGCCCTTGGCTCTGCTCCCAGGGAAAGTATTTATCCTACATACTTCTCCCATTCCTGTGTGCATACACAGATGCCTTGTACATCCCAGAGCAGGGTGGCCATGCTTTTATGGCTGGTTGAGGATGAACTTGAAGCTCAGAAGACAAGTGATAAAGGGGAGCACTTTTATCTGCAGGCTGGTACTACTCCATCCAAGCTGCTAGAGCAGTAAGTGCCTCCTTTGTGCCTGGGATTCTTGTATCAACACTGTGAAGCAGACCAAATGCAGGAAGTCCAGAGACCATGTGTTCTAAGTCTATGACAGAGGTGACCCAGCCTAGGGAAACCAATTTGCTCAAGGTAGGAAGAGAGTGTATTCAACCACTGAAGAGCACCCTTCAGCTTGTCCATTTGGGGTTTTCAGCTGGTCACTCCCTATAGAATGGCCAAGGTTATCAGTCCCCACACCGGGCCAGCTGCAGGCCTGGCACCATGGCAGAGCCTAGCCTACCACTTGTAGGGGGTAGGAGGCCGGAGAGCAGAGGAAGTGCTGCTGCAGAAGCCTCCTGGCAGCCCATCACTCAGGACCTTTCCTTTTGCACTGTGCTTTGGTGAGCTGCTGTAGTGCTGTGTGAGCAGTACCAAGCCTGGCCCCAGACATCATGTCAGAAAGTGAAATCACTGCCATTTTACAGTCTGCTGTGAGTGAAGGTGATCTTCATGACATTGAAACAAAAAATACAGAGATGAGAGAGAAAGGGAAAGAAAAAGCAAAAGGTGTTGAAAGATAAAAACAGGAGTTAAAACTAACTTGAGATATTCGGGCAACAGGGGACACTGGCACCTGCAAAGAAAAGAAACGGGGCAAGAACAGAAATCCCATTAGCCTTTAGTCATCATTGCAGAGGTTCAGAGATGGAAAGACAACAACATGAAGATGAAAAGGAAAGCACCATATGCCACAGCACTGGGAGCTTCCCTCCTGCACAGGACCGACTGCCTGGCCCTGTGGGCTGCTCTGCAGCTGGCTGTTGCACAGCAGGCTGGTGGCTCTGGCCAGAGTCATCCCCTGACACTGGCAAACACGTGGAGCTGGAGCTACCTGCAAGGTAGGGAGCTACCTGCTACCTGCAAGCAAGGGAGTCCACAGGCCTTCATGTGACACTGAGAGCTACATAATTCACTGCACACCACTGGCCCCAGCCCCATGCCCCAAGGAAGCCTGCAATGGCCAGTAGATGGCAGGTACAGGGGGCATCTGTGCTACTTGGTGGCCAGGGGCACTGCACTCAGCCCCAGCCACCTCTGCTCAGTGCCCCTGAGCCTCCAGCTCACTCACAGCTCATCAGCAGCACAACTTGATTTCATTTCATGGTGTATTGGGACACTGCTCAGTCCTGTATCCTCTCAGTGACTTGGCACAGCAGTACATTAGTACAGGGAGGCCAACAGTGGGGAGTAACCCCTGTCTGAAGTAAAAACTACAAAAACGAGAAAACTTAATATTTAATAACAGTAGACCAATTAATTATGCATTAAACAAGTTTTCCCTGCTCAGCAAGCTCCAGCAGGGAGACCAGCTACCAGGGCTGCTGGCCAGCACCTCTTGTCAATGCAACCTCACAGCACTGCCTCGACCTCCACTGGGTGACAGGGGCAACAGCTTGGGCCCACTGGGCTTGGTGGATTTCACGCACCTCATTAATGACAACAAGCTCATCAGGAGCTGAACAGTCACTTCAAGCTGCACAACAGCCGTGTCTGCCTCTCAGAGACTCACAGGGGATGCTGTGGGGAGAAGGGGAGGAGGCTAGAGTGCTATCTCTTGGTAGGGGAGCATTGTCTGGCAGTATCCCAGCATCCTGCTGCTGTCTTGAGTGAGCTGGGCACTCTGGCTTGGTTTTGTCTCTTCAGAGAGCTCTGCAAACTTACCAAATAAGCAGCATCTTTGGCTTACAGACAGGAAAACTCTCGGCAGCTCTTGAACCTTGCTACAGGTCTAGCAAAGGACATCCTTGTTGCAAACACCCTGACCTCTCTGAAGATGGGTGCAGATGCAAGCCCAAATTGTCACAATCCTCCACACAATGCAAACCACAAGCACACAGAAAAGATGGCTTTTGTGCCCACACGGAGACATGTCACAGAGGCCTGTCCCCATACACAGCTGTCCTGGAGCAGCCCTGTTTAACATCATGCTCCTCCTCAAGAAGCTGCATGGTGTCGCTGACTGTGTGTGACCCCCTCCCTAGTGCTGCTCCCAGTGATCTGCCTGCTGAGATGTTCTTCCTCTGGCACACATGCCTCCCTTGCTCCCCACAGCATTTTCCTCCCATACTGTGACATTATCCTGTGCTGTGCTGCGGCCAATTAATGTCCCAGCTCTGCTGACAACTACCAGCCTGCTGCTGCTGCCCACATGTGAGATCTGCTACTGGTTCTGTCTAGGAGATGCTCTAACTAAGGACCCCTGACAGCTGCCCTGGCACAGAAAAAGATGTGCTGGTGTAGCTCACCCCAGGTGTGAGCCAGACTGCTGCGAGTGGCAACAGGAAAGGCTGTTCTTGCCCCCCCTGCCAGACAGCAGTTTTACATCAGGAAATGGCCCCTTCAAAACTCTCCTGTTAGATGAAAGCTCTCAGATGAATGAGCAGCAGGAGGAAAAGGAAAGTAGGTTAGAGACCAGGAGGAGCTGCAAGTTGGAAGAGAGCTCTATGTGCCTCATTTGCTGCTGAACTGCTCCCTCCATCACAAAAGCCTAAATGCTCCCTCAGTTCATCTAGGACTTGGACTCTCTGAAAGGCTCTGAACAAGTGAGGGTGAGCCTGTCTCTGATCACTACGACAGGTACTGTGCTTTCGGTGCCATCAGAGATGTGCAGACACAAAGCATCAGCACAAGACCTTTCTGCAATGTGAAGTACAGTTGCCTCCATGAGCTGGCAAAGCTACAGCCTGAGGCATCCCAGGCCAGTGAAAGCAGCATGCAGAGAATGGCTTTTGCTGAACTATCATTCTCTGCACTGAGACCACCATGATCAGCAGAGGCCTTCAGTGGGCCTCAGCACTGGCTGCAGAGCACTACAGTCTGCAGGTTGCTCTTCTCTTGACCCTTAGCTGAGCAGAGCAGGAGAGTCAGCACACCAAAGATCGCAGAATAAAGCTGCTGGGACACCCTCAGCAGTGTAAGAGCTCTGTGTACCTCCTGACTGCCCTAGATGCAGTCCATGTGGTCAACACTGCACCAGTTGTGCTCAGCACTGAAGCTCAGCCAGGGTGAAGCTAATTCAGCATCTGGGAGCATCCCAGGTGTAGACACTCCCAACTGCATGGATGCTCCTCCCAGCTCAGGACAACTGTAATGATCTTCACACCGTGTCTGACACACACCACACAACAGACCAGCCCCATCCAGCTTCCCCAGCCTCAAGGGCCTGCAGTGACAGGGCCAGGGAGAAGGATTTGCAGGCCAGGGAGAAGGATTTGCAGCCCAGAGAGAAGACATCTGCACATCCTTGGTCTAAAGCCCACTCTATGTCACTGTGACTGAGAAGGTGTGGATCTCCTGAAGGGTAGGAAGGACTGCAACTCTGCCTCATGGAGACATGGAGAAAGGGAACCAGAGGAAGCAGGATTCAAGAGGATGAGCTGCTCCTTACCTGGAGTCTGGTAGTTGAGCCGCCTCATTTCAACTGGGTCAGATGAGTGGGCCAAGAGTGAGTCCTTCAGGCCGATGGAGTGCTCATCCTTGGAAGAGGGGGAATGTGCCCTTTTCCTGGGGACAGAGAGCAAAGACAAGCAGCTGAGTTCTGGCAGAGACTGGCATGAATCACCCTAGGAAGAAGTCTGGGTCCCTGTGTCCCAGCTACGCAGGTCCACTCCAGGCTCCCAGGGCTCTGGGTAAGTCATATCATCTTCCATGCCTCCAATTTCCCATCTATGAAACAGGAAAAGATTATATATAAAGTGATGTCAGATGTTTGATTAGTGAGGCAGTTTTGAAATGTGGTATTCTGCGTAGTATTTATTAGAGAAAATGCAGATAGATGCAAGATGCTGTTTCCTCTAACTGTCTCTAGGAACTATTTCCTGTAGTGGAAGGATATAATAAAATTTTTTTTCAAGTATTAGAAATATTTAAATATAGAATGCTGTAATATAATAGTGTAAAGGCTCTTCAGGGTGTGTTTTATTGGGCCATTAATACATGTCTTGAATGGTTGAAGGCACCCAAGGCGTGTATTAATGGAACAATAAAATACAATGTTGTCTCTTCATGCTATATTTATGCCTAAAGCTATGCCACCACCTCAGGCTCTTGCTGGAATTCACAAGCAAAGCAGGGACAGATCCAATCAAAAAGTGGACAAGTGAATATTAAGGAAAATATAATACAGCAAGAAGAGTTTCTAGTGAATCTCTAGGTCCCACTTCAAGCTCTAGATTACAAATATGTTGGGTATACCCAAGGGCTGGAGAAGGGTGTTGGGCAAGAGCAGCACAGCAGCTCTCTCTTCTGAGCCTGTGCTGACCCTGGCACTCAGCCAATGCACTGAGCATGCAGGAATACACAGATATTTTATTTTGTCTTTTGGCTACAGTCCCCAAATGGATTTTGCCTGAGCCTCTCTGCTGACCTGATGTTTCCTGGAAGAGGAGGAGCTGCAACACTGCTGCTATGCACAAATGCTAGCCTATTTACCAGCCTGCAAAGGACAACAGTCAGTCTCTGCTCTGGTCCTCCTTGTGAGGCACCTGGAAGTACACTGAAGGGCTGCCAGGTTCTGCACAAATGCAGCTGCATCCCTGGTTGGTGATGACCCTGAACCATGAATGATCCCAAATGCTCTCACAGGCACTTTCACTCCCAGCAGAAGCTGGGTGTGCTGGGCTGCCAGTAATGAGAAGCACTTAAGAGAAAATTTAGTGCATAAATCATGAGTGAAACCTGAGTGTGTTCATTGTGTGGCCCAGACTGTGAGCAAGCTCCATCTGCAGCCTGAGGTGGCAGCAAACACTGGAGTTGTTCAATGGGGAGAACCAGCTTGTGAGTCTTGCACTACTCTGGGGCATCTCAACATCTCAGAAGCCTTCCAGCTGCCTGGACCAAGACAGAAGAGCTGAAGGACTGAGAGCACTTACAGAAAGAATGGAGAATACACAGCCAACAAATAAATCTGTTATCAGGAGCACAGCAGGATGTGCAATGTGCTTCGTGAACCAGTCCTCAAGCAAACTGGGCCATCTTTCTTGGGGAATGGGCACAGCACATAATTAAACTTTATCTCTGTCTCATTAACCCAGTCAGGGCAACTGCTAAACCATCCTCCAGATCCCAAGCTATCCACTGCTGCTCAGCTTCAATTCATTCCCATTATAGATTTGCCATTGTTAATATTACACCCAGATACCTTTGGGAGAAAATGCCTCCACAGAGAGGTGGACAGCCAAAACCACAGCATCACTCTGAGCACATGGGTGGTGCTACAAGAGGATGGAATGGAGCAGGGACATGTATGCCATGTCTGGGCAGCTCAGGCTAGTGCTTCCTGGTGCTCTACCCACACAACTCCAGGACAAAGGAAAGTTAAGTTAAGGTGGGAATATCTCCTATGGGGCCCGGTTACAGAAATCTCCTCTGGAGCCATTTTCTCTCATTAAAGACCAGCAAACATGTTGTTTCTTACAGTTTCCCAGAATTCCCTCAAAGCTTCCTCATTAGAGGCTGTAAGAATGCACCTGCATTCTTGAGGGAACATCTCTCAGTCTGAAGTGACTGAGAAAACAAAGGAACCCCTATAACTGCTGTTATTGTTGGGGTTTTTTGATTTTTAATTTAATTGCAAAAGCAATCTGGAAAGTCTTTATGTTGGAACTTCTCCCTGAGAGCTGTGAGAGACTGACACCTTTGAAGAAACAAAGTCTTTGTAAACTCCTAAGGCTGGCATGCTCCACACTTCCAAAAACAAAGATGCCCCTTAGTAGCTTCAGGCTTGATTTTTAAAAAGGGAAATAGACTTGAAATTTTAGGAAAACAAAAAGATAATAAAATGGATTCATACCTTTCTTGCTTACTAGATCCAGGGAAAAGCAGGAACAGAAGAAAGGAGATGATCACTGACACAGAAAAGCACTGAATGCACATGCACAGCAGAACTCCATTTAATCAGACAACAAAGGCAGCTCCCTTCCCCATCTAGAGAGCCATATGTAAATAGAGAGCTCAGGAGGAGCAGAACCTCAGAGCTGAGCTGACAGAGAATGACCTACTGTAATTGAACAGGCTACATGAACACATGCAAATGCAACCCATGGCTCCTCTGGAGGACTAACAATCAATACACGCTACAGTTACAGCTGGAGCAGGACTGCTCTGCCAGGCAAAAGGAGGGGTCTGCTCCCACAGGGAGCACAGTGTGAGGGTGGTTCTGATCCAGCAGTCAGGATTGAGAGGCTCTAAGAAGAGGCTCCACTTTGATTTCAGCCTGTCACATCCATGCCCTGTTCTCACCACCAAGGTGATGTTCTTCAGTCAAAATTCACAGGAGGAAGAGCAGGTGCCACAGATCAAGCAGGCAATTTCTATAGAGAACCAGTACTAGAGAAGTTCCCAAGGCTGCCAATCCAAGTTGTTTTGACCAGTGAGCAGTCAGACTGGCTTTAGGGACAAAGCTGCTCTCTTCTGTCCCACTGTTTATATGCTCCAGAATCCACAGCAGCTGTGTCCTGGGGATGATATTAGCTACCTTCTGCATACCCAGCCCTCCTGCTTTCTTACAAAGCAGCCTTCTGCTGAGCCAGGCAGAGACCTTTCTTGCCCCATGACCACCAAGGACTGTCTGTCAGAGCACCCTGTATCCGAAGGTTATAAGGAAGGCCCTGAAGGTGCCAGCACCTCTAGTGCTCATGATGTAACTGCCATGTTCCAGACTGGATCTCACCTTTTGAAGAGAAGTATGGCAATGACAATGATGATGATTAATATCACAGCCAGGACAGGTCCCATCACCCACAGCATCTCTGGTTCATCCTGCTGCTTTGCTGATGCCACTTCCATCACGATCTCATCTGAGTAGGGGCTGGCTGCATATCTCTTCTGAACAGCACAGGCAGGAGGGAGAGAAAAGCAAGCATCCGTTATGTTAAAGCAACAGCTACATCCCTGAAATGCTGAGGTTTCCCTTGCTTCTGGCTAGCAGAGAATGGTCCCGCTTCTCAAACCCCAGCAACACACTGAGATACTCCCTCCCTTGGCATAAGCTGAGGTCATGCCATGGCAACAGTTTCTGCCTGGCCTGACACATTCTGGGTGCCAGTTCCAGTGCCAGCAACTTCATGGCTGACAAACCTGACCTGGAGGTGCAAAACTGAAGAAGCCCAGGTAAGAGCCACTTGCCAGCCCCGGATTCTCTTGGAGCCAAATCACAAGCTTTTGAATCCCAACCAATTGCACAATGGAGCTGGCTGATGATTCCTAAGTGGTTTACAATACCTGCTGTGCTGATATCAACACATCTCTTCAAGATAGAGTTATATTAGGAAAACCCCTGCTGGGTGAGGCGTATTTTCTTAAAGGAATGAAATGACAGGAACATTTTCTACCTGATGTCTTTGATAAACAGACCTTAGAAAGAGGCTCATTCTTACAGGTTCGTTTTCTTTCTGCAATGTGGCAGTGCAGTGATTTATAATCTGAAGGGACAGCTTTCTAGCCCTGCTAGCTAGATGGAAACAGCAGAAACCCAAACCCTTCCTGCAGAAAAATGACACTGCACCTGGTGTTCTGCTGCTGTTGCTAAGGCTTATGGAGCTGTGCTGCACCTTCACAGCAGAGTGTTGCTGGGTCAGAAGGGTTAAATGCTGCAAAAACAAATAATTTCCCCCTATTAGAGAGGGCCAGAGCTGTAACATTTCTGTGCTTGTGGCTTTTGAGCAGCACCTGCTGCCAGGCATTAAGGAGTCAGAAAGCTGTGCTCTTGCCATAGAAAGTTTCGGTCAGAAACAGAAGAGGTGCCTGTGGATCTATAAATCTGCTTTAAGGCTGTAGTTTAAACATACATTTCATGTCTTCACATATGTGAGGAGAAGAAAGGAAAAAACCAAGCCTGCTGATGTCACACAAATGCACATCTTGATCTACTCTCACATGTGCCCTTGATCCCAGCTAGACCGGTTTCAAACGCGTGGAGTACAGAAAATGCTCTTATCTGGGACATCCTTCTGGCAGCACGCACTAGTTCAGCATCCTAGCTGCTCTCCTCAGATTTATCAGCAGAGGTGCCACTGTCTGGGAAAGAAGCGTGGGGGAGTGGCTGCCACTTCGTGAAGCCTTTCAGCCCTACGAGACCCTATTTCAATAACTGGTTTAATTCTGTTCTAGAGGAAGTCTGCACAGGACCACTGCAACCCATCAGACTGTTCCTGTGTTCAGTTCAAACAACAGCGCAGGGAGTCAGCTACAGCTCTGAGCATGCCACAGACAAGAAAGCCTGTGACTCCCCTTTCTTGGGCAAGTGGCTACTCTGCAAGGGAGGCAAAAAGGCTTTGACTCCCCAGGAGGGTCAGGGTGCACTGGTGGTGGGGGAGGGAAGGAGCACAATGCTGATGTGTGGAGCAAGGTGTGACCATCTCCAAAACTTTGTGAAAGGGGCAAAGTCATATTTTTCAGACACACTTTGGAGGCATTGCCTTCCAAGGGAAGTCAGATGCGGAAGAGATCAGAAGGACTGTTATCTCAGTGGCATTTCCAAAGGCAGACTGCAAGGTGCAGGTGAAACACTGCTCCCAGAGACAGTGTTTCAACCATATTCCCTCTCCCTTTGAAGAAGGGCAATGTTATACTCTCCTGCTGACACCAGAGACACAGCAAGCAATTTCAGAGGAGCTGGCTGAGGGAGATAGTGCACACGCTCAGATAGAGTGCCTCAAAATGAAAGTGGATGTGATGCAGTAGAGGATGTAGAAAGGTGGTCTGTAGGAGCAGGGTAGGAATGCTACTGCTGGCTGGTGGCTTACTAGAGGGCTGTGGCAGGTCTATGCTAGTGAGGAGATGATGATTATAGTTGAGATCAACTAGTTAAGGTCACCTCTTCTTGAAAAGGATTGTCAGGATAGCGCATCTCAAGGTTTCTGCACTACCTAGTTATTCTGTGACTCTTCTTCCCTCACTAGTGTGTGCATCTTGTCACAAGAGCATGTGAGCCAGATGAGTAATGAAAAACTCAACCAGCCCTAATGAGCAAGCAATTGAGGCTGAGGAAGGAAGCCACAGCTCGGAATCCAACCAAAGGATTTGGTGCATCTCTATTATTTCCATTATTTACACACTGGCCGCTGCTACTGCGGCCACCACCACTCCTGCCCTGTGTTACAGCTGGACATTGATGCCAATACTGGCAGGTCTTGCTGTGCTGCTCCTTGCTTACTGCACCAGCCTCTCCTGTGCCCAGGCCTGTGTGCTGCTGGCTTCCAGCAGGGCGATGTGCAGGAGCAGGAATCCCCACACACCAGGGAGGTGTGCACCTCTGCCCTGCGGATAATCCACTGCGATGGGAGACAGGTTTGCTTCTCCAGATGTCATCTTGAAGTGAAATTCTGGGCAGAGAAGCACCTGTGAGGGCAGGTTTGCAGGGGGAACATCCTGCTCACTGCAGAGTCTCAGTAGTTGCTGTGCACAGTAGGATTTCATGGACTGCTTTCTAGAGACACCTGAACCAAAGCAGAATGAGAACCCATCCCAACCATGTGCTAAGCTCTGCTCTGAGCACAGCTCAGCAAGTCACAACTGAGCTTGTGCAGAACGTGTATGTTGACACTGTCCTCCACTCTCATCTGTTATGTGGAACATACAGTGCCATTTCCCTCCAAAAACACCATTTATCAAGTCAATTCCCACAGCTGCCTCAGCTCAGTTCAGGCCATCAATGCAGCCTCCCTCCCCCCTTCGCAGAAAACTCTGTCATCCTGCTTTGCAGCAATTGCTCTCCCTGCCTGCACTGAGCCCAGCTCAGCTCTGCTAAGACAGGCTGTGCTCCCCACACAGAGTCCTTACCGTGTCCCCATCCTCCAGCGAGGCCAGCACGAAGCAGCGATAGCTCAGGTCCTGAGACAGAGGCTTGTTGTAGAAACCTTTGTAGTTCTTCTCATCCCCCAGGGTGAAGGTCTCAGGCAGCACATCCACTTGAGCAGCAATGTAGGGTTTGAGTCTGTCTGCCTGGCGTCGCTGCCGCCTGCTCTGACTCCCTTGGCTTATGGCCTCCAGCAGCTGGGGACAAACAAGGTGCCATCAATACTGCTGACAGCATGACACTGCCTCACGCTGTCACCTTACTGGCTGCAGTGCTTGGCAGGGGTGAAGGGAAGGGAGGAGAAGATAATTTGGTTTGATTTGTATCTGGTGGTACTAAAGAACCTGAAGCAAGTATTAGACATTTAGGCATTGCTGGAGCATCTGTCTGCAGAACCTCACTGCAAGAACCTCCACTAGGATCTGTGGAAGTGTCCTGAGTCCTGGCAAGCTGATATGGTAAATGTTAGGACTGAGACAGCCTGGCTGTGACCATCCCCCTGAGTTCTGTATCCCAATGGGCTGTGAGGGAACCAAGCCATGTTTTGGGGCCTAATTATTGGTCTGGACAGCAGCTCACCCTCTCTGCAGACACTGGATGTGAATTACAGCTGATGCTGATGTTTAGGGAAAAAATGACATTTACTGTGTCTTTCCCTTCTGTCAGTGCCTCTATCTCACCTGCTGCTGTGCTGCGGCCAGAGATTTGTTTAAACCACACAGAATGGCAACAGATTTCATAGAATGTTCAGAGTTAAAATAGCAAATGTCATAGTCACAAATTCATGAAAAAGGATGTAATGCACAAAAATCCAATTGCACTGCTAAGAATGACTCTCAAATGTTTAAAGATTTTTCTTCCAGTGAATAAAAATGAACATCAAGTTTGAAAGAGAAATCCTAATTCAAAATGAAGAAGGAGGAATGAAATACATTTCACACAGAAATGTATCAATGCAACACTGTCAGGGTAGACAGGGAATATCAGAGGGGTAGGGATAGTGATGTACACACAAAGTCATGCTGCTGAGCTGGGCTTACTCCCCCTGAGGAGGAGAAGCTGTGTATAAAAGCCCTCACTCTTTCCCTTTGACAGTCCATCCTTGTCCTCTTATCAGTACTCATACAGAAGCAATTTAGGAAAAACTAAACCTTGTCATTATAGTACCACCAGAAAAAAGAAAAGGAAAAAGAAAGAAAATAAAAAAGAGGCTGGAGAAATCTTAGTTTCACAAATGTCATTGTAATCCAAGGGGAAAAAGCAGAAATATAGTTTTTGGAGTGTGGAGTCTGCTTCCTACAACCATCTCTTACATCTGGCTGAGATTACAGCTGAGCTGTTTGGGGCAGAAAGAACAGCTCTACATGCATGTACACAAAA
This sequence comes from Anthoscopus minutus, assembly GCA_013399455.1. Classification (NCBI taxonomy): domain Eukaryota; kingdom Metazoa; phylum Chordata; class Aves; order Passeriformes; family Paridae; genus Anthoscopus; species Anthoscopus minutus. Next base: position 133,533 of record VWYI01022609.1, read on the forward strand.
CCACAGGGCTCCAGTTGTGGTTAAGGTTGCTGGAAGCTTCTGCCTCTTATATAAGTAATACACAGCAAAAGGCTGCCTAAGTAAACTGTTAGGCCTGCAAAGTTCAGATCCTGAAAAATTAGAAAATTAGTACTGCCCGTGCAAAATTAATTCGGCTCTTATGTGCGTGCATTCTGATGCACCCTTGACTGCAGAGTCACAGACTATCTTTTCTGTAAGTCCCCTGCTTTGCTCAATATACAGGACAGACAGTGCTTAATCAAAGAGCAGATATTCCACATTTTGTTTTCTTCTTTGCATTATGCAGCCTGAGGCCTTGTTTATTGCTTACTATTCAAATCCAGCTCTGAAGACAAAATTAATAATTTCCTCATGGGCTACAAGTACTTCACAAACATTAATGATCTTATCTTCCAAACACCCATACGAGTCAAGATAAAAGTGATTATCCCAATTTTACAGATGGAGAACAGAAACACTGCAACATTAATGTAAAAAGTGTCCACTAAATTTGAATGTCAAATTGAGACAACATCAGCTTGTTTTGTTTTTCAAGAAAACTTAGTATTTTCTTTAAAGCACTGACTGTATCCAGCTCCTACTGACTCTCTGCAGCTGGGGATGCTTAGGCTTTGCAAATGAGAGCTCCAGGATCTCAAACTGAGCTCTCAAAAAAATCACAATATGCAAGACACTGGCTGCTAATGAAAATTTTGGCTTAAATCATTTGCCTGAGGCTGGATGAGACAGAGACAGAAACTAGCTCTTTCCATAGCTTTCAACCATCTAAAACTGGAAACCAAAGCAACCTTCCTCATGCAGGTCTTCTTTTTCTAATGACATCTGCGATGCTGGAAAACTTCCACAATGAAAAAATGCAGGAGACCTGTGGGTGATGGTTCTCCATCACACAGCTGTGCTTCTTTGCAGAACAGAATCACAAATACACATTGTGGAGCTGCAACCTCACAAAAACGACTGTGTGATTGTGTAAATAAAGCCAAGGGCTGACTTACAGCTTCTAACCATTTGCCATTTCTGAGTGCTTCAAGTTTGCAACTTTGTTCTCTTAATGGATCTTTCTGTGTGTGATTTCTTGGCATTTTTCCTTTACACTTTGGGAGTGGTGGTATGTGTGGGGAATAAAGAGCCCACAAAGCCCTTGTGTGGGATTCTCCTGACACCTGCACATGTTCCATGCCTCGGGTGTCAGAGCACTCCTGGCACAGGACAAGCTCCATCTTGGGGTAATGGCTAGTGAATGCTCAAAGCCTTTAACAAGCATGTGTGAAGAGAGCTTTGCAGGTTTTGTTCGATACAAGAATGAACTCTTTATCTACAGTGCAGGCTTAGGTCCTGTCCAGAGAGGGAAAAGCCTCCTGACAACAAAGCTTAAAAAACTAAAACCAGTATTTTTCTCTCCTATCTTGTTTTCAGTATCAGGATAGTCATTTCATCTGAAAAAGGCTGCAAGAACTGTATGACCTCTGACAGGATCTGTCCTGGCCAGACCTCTGAGACATACAAGTGTGGCCTCCTAAGGGGGCACATTCTCGAAGGTGTCCCCTCCTCAGCTTGACTCCAGCCTCCCTCCTACATGAAGAAAGGCTGAGTGGGTATCCATCCCACAGCCCCCCCATTTCTGATGTGCAGCCTACACCTGTGTTGTTGCATCCATGCTGCTGCCAGGAGGCCTGGGCAAAGTGCACTGGGCTGCTTGGGAATCACTTCCATCACAGCAGCTGCTACAGGTTCCTACCTGGTCCAGCTCCATCTCATCAGGCGTCCGCCACCGAGCAGTCAGGGTGCTGGTGCTCTGGTCTGCTGGCACAACCACGATGTAGTACCACCTGGGAAGGAAGGAGATGTAAGCACTAGACTCTGAGCCATCTCTCTGGCAGGTCACCAAATAATGTGTGCCATTATGACTCAAGGATGACCTACTCCTTTCCTTTCCTTGCCCTTTAAGCAGCAAAAGGGCTCAGTAAGGAAAAGGCTGGTTTCCAGCTGCACCAGAGAAGAGAATACTGCCATTAGCACTCATTAGGATAATGAAGATCTACATACTGGGCTCCAGAGGGTGGTGTGGGAGCTGTGAGAAGGACATTTATATAATCGGATTCTAGCAAGAACCCTGGGGAAATTGTGCTTCAGCAAAAGGATACCACAGTAACGAATAAGACTTCCATAAACTTGCTTTTTTAATCTCCTTCAGGCTTTAGGCATTATTTATTTAAAGGATATTATACAGTGTCAGAGAAAGTCCCTCCTGATCCTCAACTGTATTTACGCTGGTAGCATCTGGAGTATACCCACCAGGGTGAGTGCAAACTGTCAGAGAATTGTCTTAATTTTATTACACATCAGTATTTGTTCAGAAAGAGCCAAGACCGTGATCCCCATGTTATGGGTAAATGCCTTTGTACCACAGCCTTTTTGGAAATTCACTCCCAGCTTACAAAATCCACATGTTGGCAAAGGTCTGCCCTGTCTTTCTCTCCCCACCCCTAGCCCCCCTACCCTGCCTTTGCCCCCACAGGCCTGGCACCTACCGAACTGGCACAGTGGTCTGCACTTTGGGAAGAGCTAGGGTGAATTTTCCCTCCTGTATGTACTTGTTTGTGGCGATGGGTTTGCTTTGCAAGACATCAGGAGCGGTGCGGATGGAGACGAGGTGCTGGAGCCCCCCTGCACTGCTCCCACGGTTCATTAGCACAAAAGAATAGTCCGTGTCAGGCTGGAGGTCACTTATGAGTTTCTTCATCGAGTGGCCGTCCACCTCCACACTCTGGCTATTGTACAGAATCTGAAACAGGAAAAGAACATGTTCATGCAGCTGACAGCTGCTGCTGCAAACTTACACTCAAAATAGCAGTGCTAGAGATGACAGTTTGGCTCTGGGCCCTCCCTCAGGTGGTTTGGCTCCTATATGCTTTGTAAACAGCCATAAATCTTTACCTAAAATAAGAGCAACCCCAAGCAGAGGTTAGCTGTGCTCCCTGTGCCTCACAGTGATGGAGCAGAGAGGGGTCATCTCAGCCTGGGAGGCCAGGGCCAGCAGTGAGGCTGGTGGTGCCACACACTCTGCTTTTCAGCACCTACTTGGGGGAAGAACCAGATGGCTGTGCTTTGCCCCCGCGTGGAAATGAATGGGTCTTTGTTTCTTGTCTCACGAGGCTTAAACACGCAATAAGGCTTGTGGTGTAAAATCCTGCCTGCTTTAAATTGGTGTCACTCCCATGTCTACCAGCTGATGCCTGGTTGCATGCTTAATGCAGATCATCCTCCTCCCAGCAAGGTGACCAGGGGGTTACACGCCTCACCAATGATCTGACAAATCCGGCACAGGGCTCACAAATTGGTACCCAGAACGGCTCTGCAGGTATGACACCCCGTTGTCATGACAACAGATGCTGGCGCCACACAGCCATGGGCAGGAGGTCGGAGATGCTTTTCCCTGCCATGCCTGGAGCGAGGGGCTGTGGGCAGGGCAGAGTTGCTGGCGGCTGGGGTCAGCCCCACATACAGCTTCCCCCCATGGACCCCTCAGCTAATGGCATTTCTCAGTGCCCTGTTGTAGATATGCAGGACTGTGTCACTGATGGCTATGTCACCTCCCCCCAGGCACAGCAGCCATGGGCACTGCTGGATTAGCTACACCCAACAGCCCATCTGCCCCAGGAACCTTGATCCTGATCCTGCTGGAACAACTCCTTACCCCAAAACCTTGGGTGCCATCTCTGCAAAGCAAAAACTCACACAGTTCCTGGAGACAGAGACAAATGGGGTGTAGACAACTAGAGAGGCCATAGGTTGTGTCCCAGCTGTGAAAAATCAGCGTATTTCTTTGCACCAGGTGACTGTCCAGCATGGCAGGGGAGTGCCGGATTCCTGACACCGGTGCACAGACACAGCATGCCAAAAACTGGCAATGGCAGAGCAGGAGCATGTTAAACCATGACAGTTACTAGGTGTTACAGACAGAGACCACACGGTAAAATGTGCTTGTTTCAACAGTGGCCTTGAAAGAGAGAAGACAGCTCTGTGGAAGACTAATTACTTGAAATAATTTTTCACCAGCTGAGCCCAACATTCAGGCTGATGCCAGCAGCAAGTGAGAGACCAAATTTTCCTTCAAGTCTCCCTTTCAGCAGGTGACTGAAATTTATAGAAAGCTGCCAGCTTTCTAGGACAAGGGCAGCTGATTAGCACTGCTCTAATGTTCAGTGTTGGAGCGGGAAGGGGAAGAGAGGTCCTGGAAAGAGATCTGAAGACAGTGGAACACAAGGACCTGGCTAGGTCTACAACTTGCAGCTCAGCTTTTGTGTTATCTAAACAGCAATACCCACAGCATGCTTCAATCCTCTTCATGTCACTTTGCATGGAGATCAGAATAGGAAAAGAGCTCCAGCTTCTTTGCTGTTGAGAAAAGACTCCTAACAGGTAACACAGCAGAAGAGAGAAGCCAGCTATGGAGAAGAGATGCAATCAATCTCACTTGTTGATGTGCTTCAGTTATCAGGAATGGACTGCAAAAGTAAGCACCAAGTAACTAAAGTAACAGGTTTGCAGGGACAAAGGTCCTGCTGCTGATCCACATGCAGGAAAGGCTGTCAAAGGTAGCACAGTAGAACAGCCAGAGGGAATTGTTTTCTGCTGTGACTCCTCTTACTGGTATCTTCTCCTGGGCTTTAATCCCCTTCTCCAAAGACATCTACATCAACTGAGTGCTAAAATGAGCGAAAAATGAAAATGAAGAAATGGTTCTTGCAGCACTGGAATATCAGATAAGTAGTTGCTCTGACACAGAAGTAGGCATACCAAAGATAGGACTACTAGACTTGAAATCATCTTAGCAGCTTTGCTGTCTGGACCAGCACCATCCCTTTCAATGACACTGCAATAGTACAGGTCTAGATACACCAGATGCCAGTAAGTCAGGGGGTGTCCTGAGGGAGCAGCTAGACCTCTCTTTGATGTGCCCCCACACAGATTTGAACAAAACCAAACTTCCAGCCTTAAAACCTATGCTGAAAGGATGAAAATCCCAGAGTTCTGTTGCCTCTTGGATTTCTTATTATGAATTCTTCCTTAATAAAAGCATCACCAACTGCTTCTCAGTGTGCTCTAAGGAAGACACCCACCAACCAACTGCCTGCACATGAGCATGTGCTAGGGACAGAGCCACTTTCCTAGAGCAAGAGGAAGCAGAAAAAATGGCAAGCATTTAAGTTCAGAGTTTCTCTGCTTGCTTTGCACTGCAACTGGCCAGGACACAGCCTTTGATTCAGTGCTGACATCAGATGATGATTTTTATTGTCACGCACAGGAATTTGCATGCAAGACAGTGAAACTGGCATTTGCAATGCTTTTCTGAAGCATTCTCTGCTACCCCTCCTTTTCACAGCTGCTGCAGCAGTTCCACGTCCCTTTACCTGCCACAACACATTGTCTTCTCAAATGTTATGCGCCATTAGTTAAGGCCTCTACATAAACCTTACACTAATGTAAGGGCTCAGAAACAGTCATTCATGTGCAGCTGGAAGATGCCCAGAAGCTCAAGCAGGAATGCTATTTAGAGGCTGCATGATGGCCCATTGGTAACTACCAGAGTCATCAGCAAATCTGGCCCAAGGGTTCTGAACTGCCAAACAGTGCTGACTAGCCCACAGATTGCTGTAAAATGTCATCTGTGCTGCTCCTACTCACAGGAAAAGATTTGCAAACCTAGGTGGGTCCAAATGTCACTGCTGAAGGTCTCATACTTGATTTCAAGGCAGTACAGAATGTATTGAACTAAAAGATGAAAAGACACATAGTATGCAACACTGGCAAAGATAATAACTCAATGGAGAAGTAGACAAGGCTGGAGTATTTGCAGGCAGGAGTAATTACTACATTCCATGGGACACACTGTGAGAAAGCACTGCCCAGCATCCTCAGGGGTTATTTCCAAACCTGTATCATTATAATTTTCAAAAGGCGTTGCTCCTTCTCCCCATTTCTAAAATACCCTGTAATGTTACCTTTAAACAATATATCCTCTGTCCCACTCTTAAGTTGAAGAATATGTCTCAGGAAAATGCACTGTCCCCAAGGAGGTTGTATCTACCTTGCACTTTCCATGAAAGCTCCAGAACTACTTTCTGCAGGTGGAATAAAAAAAGGAATACTGCCTCTGCTCCACCACAACTGCTGGGCAACATTTTACAAGGAATTTATCTCCTGGATGAGAAGAAGCTGTGAAAATTCCCTAAAGAGATCTCAAAGCTTCATTATTGATTTGGCAGCAATGAAAAATCTTAAGGTCTCAGTTCATTCTCTAATAAAAAAAAATCACCAGTCCTGCCTGTGCCTCACTGTTCATTGTCGGAACAGTATCTACTTTAATTAAATCTGTTAAAGTAGAATATGACACCCTTTGGGACATAGATTTAGCATGAGACTGTTTATCAAGTGTAGATAATACTAATTGTTCCCATGGAGATTTATCTGCTATACTAGTTACAGTACGAGGCTCTGGCCTCAGCATCCCATGTGCCTGAATTAGAGGAGAGAGGTGAACTTTGTTTATAAAATCACAAAATCCTGAAGGTTAAGGATTTCTTTCAACTGGCACAATTCAATGAGTTAGAGCTGACCCTCTTAAGCTCCTGGCCTTGACTCACGTGTGTCTGTGAGTCTGGGAATATTAACTAAAAGAAAGTACTATTAGAGAAATACCCTTCTAACACTCTGGTTTGCACAACTGCTGTTAAGTTGGCAAGTGGCTAATGCCATCTCCCATGTCAGCTGAGGGTTAACCTGCAGCAGGGGCAGGCCCTGAGTCACCTTGTGACAGCAATCACAGCCATGCAGCTAGGAAAGGAGACAGACAGAGCACCAGCATTACATCCTGGCTACCGCCAACCACGCCACCATCCCAACCACACCTACTGTGTGGTAGTAATGCTCCAAGGGTCACCTGGTCCCTTTCCAGCACTGTGTTGTCACACAGAGATGTGGGCTTTGGGCCACAAGTCAAGGCAAAACGAAGCACACTGGTTCTGCAGCAGAGCACCAAGTAACAGGGCTCTGTGAAGTTCCTTGCAGCCAGATATGTTTAACACTGATCCTAATGCGCCCTACATCTGGGAAAGCTTTGAATACCATAAGGTCTTCAAAAGAGGCTTGTCTGCTTCAGCTAAACTGTATGTTAACAAGTGCCTGCTATTGATCAAGGTAATTCAGCTTCAGGGTTTAAACAAGGAGAGTTAGTCACAGGGAAGGGGAGGTGCTCACACACTTTGATGTGGATGCAGTTCAAGATTTCCCCTCATTGCCCTGGCCATGGATCCCCCACAGCTCATGCAGGCCTTGTATTTGCACTTTAGGCACAGCATAGCAGGGGGCACATGCAAAGAGAAAGAGAAGTCACACTGCTTCCACCGCGGCACCTCTGCAGAAGCAGCAGATTGGTGCTGAGACCGGGAAAATTATCTTTGACAGTGTGACATGTTGGTCTTGCTTCTTAACGGAGAGAAACTGCACTGAAATCTACACACTCCAGTCTTTTACGCACATAAGTGACAAGTACTGGGGGTCAGACAAGAGTAGGAAAGCAGGGTCATCAGTGTTGTCTGCAACCTGCTGGCTGACACCACATCCAGAACTGTACTGGTGAAAAGAGAGCAGCATTCCTGCAGAGCTCCCTCTGTACTGACACATTTTGTGCCACTCACATGTGTATGACCTTCAGGAAGTTTGGTGATGCTTCTTCTCTTCACTCCCTGAGATTATGCATCTGCCCCAAGGCTCTGAAGTAACTCATGAAGGCGATACAGATGTTTGAGACAGAACATGTTGTAGGAGTTATTTCTAGTTTTATTCACTGGCTGGTTTTCAGACCACTTTGTCCTGGTAATTTCTTGTGACTAAATCAAATTTGTAACTTTCCACACCTCAGTTCCATGTCAGGTACCAGGACAAGCTTGTTTGACCACTGTCATAGAGCTACAGTGACGAGCCTGAATGATAGGACCCAATTGATGCTGCTGCTATCCACTGCCACAGGTGGAGCTTTCTCTCCTCCAAATCCCACTATTACCTTAAAAGGCACTGCAGATTTATAGGAGTCAGGCACTTCCCAGCTCAGCAACACAGATGTTTTCATGACGGCATTGACACGGAAGTTCTTAGCAAACACTGAAATGAAAAACAAGATATTTGAGCACTGTAAAGCCAAAGGGAGCCAGGTGGCTGCTCAACTCCAAGTCTCTTTGTCTAACTCAGCAGCAGAGGCCAAAGAGTTCAGCTACAGCAGAGAAGTAAGAAATGAGAAGAGAGCAACAGCCTTATACCAAGTCTATGGTCTCCACTGGAGTTCTGCTTTTTGACTATACTATACTTTTCAGCATCACAGAAAGGGGGCTGAGGCTAAATTGCAGCCTTTCTCTATCCTCACTCCACTCACACTCCCTTGGCCCTTCTTCGTGATTGAACAAATGTTATTCAGGTACTGGATCTTTAGATGATCCTACTCAGCCACCTGCTCCAGTTCAAGCAAGAGCCTTTCATGCACAGATAAAACATCTGAGTGTGCCTGTGGATGCAACTAAGGTACCACTATTGCCCCCTTTCCCCCTCAAATGGCAACTTCAGAAAATCTTTGCTGAGCTTTCCCTCACTGAACTAACTAGTTTTAGACTAGGGAGCCACACAGTACCTGATCACAACAGTCAGAGCAGAGGGGAACGAAGGCTCATGAACCAAAGCAAAGGTCCCTGTCCTGGAGGCAGAGCTTCCTGTTAAGGTTTGTTAGTGGGGCACTTACCTTGCTCTACAGGCATGGTCCGGGACTGGATGCTGGGGCTGAGTGGCCCAGCCCCCTTATTGGTGCGGGCCCTCACTTTGATGTCGTAAGTGGTATCAGGTTTCAAATTTGTCAAAGTGATACTTGTGTCCTTGGTGATGTTAGCCAGGTCCTGCTGGCTATTTATGTCTCTGTATACCACTGTGTAGTTGATGATCTTGCCATTCCTTTCTGCCAAGACTGGGGGGTCCCAAGCAACTTCTGTGGTGGAAGTGGTGAGACCCACCACACGCAGGTTCTGTGGGAAGCCGCTTGGCACATCTTCAGCAGTTGTGATCTCCTTCTCAAACTCCTCTCCTGGGCCAGCTCTGTTCTTGGCAGACAATTTGAAGAGGTACGTGGCCCCCTTGTGCAGGTTAGTCACTGTGTAGTGATGGTCTCTCTTCCCGAAGTCTATCGTGTTCATTTTTTCCTCATCCAGACGTCTGTACTGCAGCCGGTAACCCAGCAGCTCCCCTACCATCTCCTTGGGTGGGTGCCACTGGATGAGGGCTGTGTTCATAGCTGTCGTGCTAATCATCATGGTGGGCTTCCCCGGGACTGCAACATAAACACACAATGACCATCTACAGCCTGGGAGGAGGGGAAGGAAGGAGCGCTTCCGTGCTGCTCAGTCCGTGAGGATTGAGGAAAGTGGGAAAGTTCAGACAACAGGGTGAAGAGGATGACAGACAATTCACAGGGATAGAGGCAGACTGACCCTAATCCGGTGGTGAGGGAAGCTGGAGCCAGCCAGCTCTTGGTTGCCATTTTCCCATGTGCTGCCATTTAAATCGGAAATAAATTCAGCCATATCCAGCCCCAAAATTCATCCCTTTTTACAGGAAATGTTTAAGGTACCTCAAAGCATCATATTTATCTCAGAGAAGATCTGAATCCCATCCTCCCAATCAGTGGTCTTCAGACACTCCAGCCAGTGCACAGCACCAGGCCATGCTAGCCCTGATGCACTGTACCACAACAGACACCCCGAAGCCCGATTCCAGCGCCCTGGTCTGTCTGGAGGCAGACAAATTCCATCCTGAAACCTTGCAGTTTTACCATCTGCAGAGGCAGCAAGCAGAGCTGGGTGGGCTGTTTGCCATCAGAATATATTTTGGTTTAGTTGAGAAGTAGATTTGTGATGTCAGTGTCGATGTGGGAGGTGAACACAAGCGTTCCACAGGATTTTTGATTACGCTGCACAAGTCAAGGGGTGTTGCCGTCACTGGTTAGGAACTGATGGCTTTAAATTCATTGTTTAATACCTTGGACTCCTTCAGCTAAAAAAAGGATGCTTCTTCACATCAGCTCAGATTTGTAAACAAATCAACTGATAGGGAAGATACTCAGAATCAAAGGCATGGGGCCATAGAAAGGAAAAAAAAAATAATCGCAGCCAAACCTAGTTAAATATCCTTGTAGTTTTTTGAAATGTATGAGCCCACAGTCGAGCACAAGAAGAAAACATACTTGCCAGAATTATGCCCCCTTTTTGCCATCAGAGGGCGACACACACGCTCCCCTTTGAGGTCATGCCTGCAGTCAAGCCTGTACAAAGGCCCTGAGGGTGGTTTTGTAGGTATTTAATAGATACAATTACATTCCCATTGCCAGTGCCATCCTCCTTGCACTCATAATACAATGTGTAACAGCAGCTAGTATTAAGGGAGACAGTATTTTCAAAGCTGATTCCAAATATTAACCTTAAAATGTGCATCATAACATGGGAAGATCCACTGTGGTTTACAGTACAACACTGGGATGTTTAGGAAGCTCTTCCCGTTTATAGGACAGCTGTAGCAATTTGATGAACAGAAAATACATCATGGCAAGGCACCAGGGAGACAGCATTTGAGATTCTGACAGTGGAAACTACCTCTGGAGCTCCCCATATGCAGTGCGGAGGAGATAGCAAGCTGTTCCTTGTTTAAAAGCACCAGGAACACTCTCAGTTTGCACAAGCTGCATTCCCATAATAACAAGTGGTAAATACTGTTCCTGTGGCTGGTGTGAGGAAGCAGCAGGATTACTGGTTGTAGAACAGGCTAGTGAGTGGACAAGACAGGGTCAACTAGTTGGTACCACTGCCAAAAGCAAGCTTGACCACACCTGGAGGGAAGCGCCAGATGACTCCTGGGTGCCCCTGCTCCTGGTGCAGGTACAATCTACTGAGACAGCAGAACCAAACTGGCTGGGATCAACAGGACCTAGAAGTTGTGTCTGCAGCACTTGTATGGCAGATTTGTTGCATTCCAGGTTTTACCAATGCTCTAGGAGCAAGCCAAACTCAGCTATGTAAGCAGCATCAATGACAGGGGAGTTGAGAAGCACCTCTTAGGAGCCCTCTGTGCCAGGGACCCTTCCAGGCGGCACTGCAGTCACCACAGGAAGCAAGAAATGGCACTTGCCTAAAGGAACAAGGTGAGGACAGGCCAGGACTCCAAAGTTGAGGGAGAGCCTGGGCTTTCAGGCTTCCTCTTCCTGGACTATGCAGATGGGTCTCTGGACTATGCAGATGAGCTCAGACCCACGAGTTTCACTGCTCTCTCACCAGCCCTGGTAGCATCTCTCCATCTGTTTGCTGCACTTGGCTCGGGTGATCCAGTGACAAAGCCTGTTAAGTGTGGGCTGGAGATCACAAGAGTTTGTACCTCTGTAGCATCTCCAACCCTGTTGCTTCTCTCTGGCTTTGGCCATACTTCCCACACACCTCTTGGGAGGTTTTACCACCACCCCTACGAGGCTATGACACCTGCTCCCCACACTCACCTGCCCCTGTGGTGGTGATGACTTTGGGCTTGCTGCGGGCACCATCTCCTTTGGTGGTGTAGGCAGCAACTGTGACGGAGTAGGTGGTTTCTGGCAGCAGGCCTCCAATGACTGTCTCCTGGGAGTGCATTCATGAGGCAGAGAGGAGGCAAATGAGAAGAGCAAAGACTTGTTACTGGAGCGAGCCAAAAGAAGGCACCAGGGTCAGTGTCTCCAACAGCAACACACTGACAACGCTCCCTGGCTCACACTCATGCATCGTGTTCAAACACACATGCTGCACAGAGCCAGCAAACAACTGCTGCCACTCCAACATTCACCTTCCTCATTTCCACCCCTGCCTTTAACACTTGGCCTTTCCAGGGACCCACCAGCAATCCATGTCAGCAGCTGTGCTCTCCCACGGCTTCTGCCAAGAGGGAGATCTGATCCAGATATGGTTCTGTGTGAAAGCTAAGAGGACTATGGAGCTGTGAACCAGAGCAAAAGCCAGTTCACCTGGCTATGAGAATCTCTTGGGGGCTAATTCCAGGGTTTTAAAAGTTGTCTCTTGCAGCAGAGCCGTGGGGAGCACAGGGAGGCAGTGCAGGGTGGGGGGCCCCGGGCAGGGAGCACCTGCAGCTCTAAGCACTGTGTTCACCCTCCTTGCCAGGCACTAGGTTGCAGGGATGGGATAGGTCAGTGCAAGGCCCTGGCAAGACCTGGAGGGAAAATCTGCATCGTGGGAGGTCTGGGAGGGGGCAGACTCACGGGGTGCATCCTTGCAGACTCTGGCTTCCTTTGGGCAGGAGGAGGGCATGGCTCCACACTTCAATTTGAGATCAAAGAGAGGAGCACTGCTCCTCCCTCCTGGCCTCCAGCAGCAACATAACTGGTGCCAAGACTGGCTGGCCAGGCCTGCAAATAGGTGAGCACAGCGAGCTCAGCAGCTTGGGCAGGTACCCCTGAGCAGCGTCCATCTGTGGGTGCCATGGGAGTGTCTGGGCCATAAGCACTAATAACTCATTGGGTCAGGGAGCAAGAGATGAACAGGCTGCACGGGGCACTGAGGAAGCTTTTGGAAAGGAGGCAGAGGCTCCATGTTGGTTATTTACCCCTTCAGACAAGAAGAAGAGCAGAAATGGAGAGGTCTAAGTTTGAGCTGCTGAGAACAGGCAGCATGGGCACTATCAGAAGCTGCTCCTGGGTCTGACCTGAGGGTTACGAGGGGTGCTTTGGTTGCTCTCAGAGCGCAGCCATTCTTCCATCACTCACTTACTCACTCACACAAACACCCACGCTATTAAACCTGCTGATTTCCAGTCAGTGCTGCTGGTTCAGGCTACCTGCCCAGGCTTACTCATCAAAATCACCACATTACCACTGCAGAACCAGCCAGCCCAGAAAAGTATCAACAAGCACCAACAAGAACCCCGCCAAAATCACCGTGTGAACCAGAGTCCGATCCCAACTCCGCCCCTGCAGCAGATCGTGTGTGCGGGTGAGCGGACGCACAGTCCGATCGGAGCCAGTGGACCCGCGGGGAAGCACTCTCACAAAACCTGCAGACTCTGAACATCCCAAGAGAATTCACTCCTCCCAAACCCATGCAAAGAGAAATTCTCACGCAAAAGCATGCCACCAGGAGTAAAGCAAGCAAGCAGGGAGGAGGGGAGAGAGACGAGGGATGGATGAAAGAAGGTCTGATTGCATAATGCAAACACAGTGCTGTCATGACAAAGCCACTCCGAGCAAGAATGCTCCGTATAAAGCAGGAGGAGAAATGCATCGTGCTGGGGAAGCTCACAGTAGGGCATGTAATTGAATTGCTGACTCTAAAAAGGTCATTTTCTAGTTTGTTCCTCCGAATTTATATCTCAGAATTATATGGGGAAAAATTGAATTTAACTGTTTAAATGTGATTGTTTTCTTATTACTATCTGTGTTTCAACCAAAGGTCATGGTTGAGGGTGTAGGTTATTTCTCATGACTACGATCAATGTGGTTTAAAGATTATGTATCTAATTTTACCACATAACTTGGTGGGCCAACTACTGCAGGACGAGCCTCCTGAGTCGATCACTTGAACCTGACTAAAAAGGCACTGCAACAAGCTGGAAATACAGATTATAGGAAATGTCAATTGCTTTTCTGCATTTAGGAGCAATCCAAATGCCAATTTTCTCTGGATTTGCTGCTTGCAGAAGGTTTCACAATGTAACTCTCCAGCCTCATTAAGGGAGTGAAAGGAATGTTTTGACAGTACTGTGTCTACAAAATTCACAAATCGATTTACCAAACCCCTCTCTTCCAACCTGGAATACACACAAGTGGTACTTACATGGTCGACGGAGTCCTCAGCTCTCCACTGATGAGGGAGAAAGGAAAGAGGAGAGAAAAATGGAGACACAGAATTTTAAGGGGCAACGTGTAGGAAAGGGATGACAATGACGACAACAGCAGGGGTTAGCAGAACTGGGTTGGGGGAATTACAACACTTATACACAGAGGGTCACTTGACACAGGCTGTGCCAAGGGAAGAAATGGCATAGAGCAATTTTTGACATGCTGCTAGCCTGCACAATGAGTCTGAGATCATTCACACAAAGAAAGAGCTTCCTTCTCACTTGGGTGGAGAGGTTATCCCTTTGTCCCGGTTTTTGCAACCAGCACACCCTTACTTTTTGAACTTTGCACTTCTTTCCCCTTCTGGCTGTGTTTACATTTTTCTGCCTTTTCCATGAGCAGAAGCAAGAAGGGATAGGTTGTACCAACTAGGCTCTGAGGATGACAGCTGCCCACAAGTCACTTATAACAATTTTGTTGCCTAAACTCCAGTTTCTGTTCTAGTGATTCCCTAGCCACTACCTCTTCTTAAGAACCAAAGACTTTAACACACAAAACAGAGACACTCTCTGCAGGGAAACACCAATGCAGCATTTTTAGAGCTTATTTTTCCTGTATCATTTGCAAGAAAATGCTCTGGGGAATTCAAAAAACTGAAAAGTGCCATCTGTCATGAACAATGCAAGAGAAGCTGAGATTTCACATAGTTTCACACTAAGCTGTTCCCCTCCAACAGCAGTGTGTGGCTTGGAGAGAGGTTCAAACTTGTGCATGTACTGAGAAAACAGCTTCTCACTCCCAATTACACAACACCAAATGGCAAACGCTCATTTGGCAATAGCAGCCCTGCAGGGAAAGCTTCTACACAAACTATTTTCCACCAAAAGCTCACATGAATTCCTGGCCATGGCAGTTCAATATGGGCTCTGAACTCTTCTGGTTGGATCTGGGGTTGTAGGGCATCAAAGCTGCATCGGGATGGTGAGACAGTAGAGCCTGGCTGCTGCCATGCACGCCCACAGCAGTGCTCTTTGTGGCTGGTGCACCAAAGCAAGGCTTGCAGAGATCACACACAACTCTCCCAACCAAGGTGATGTGTTACAGCTCACGTTACTAAATCTGCCTGGAGGAAGCACCAGCCCATGGGTTCAAGCACAGAGATTAAAATGAAGATAGGTATTATTGCTCCTGATTCACAGTGTGAGCCCTGGCAAACCTTGGTTCTCAGCCTGACCTGCCAGCTGTGAAACTGCTCAGATACCAACTTCCTCAGGACCCTGGGAAGCTCAGCTAACACTGCCGGAGTGTTTGAGAACCTGCAAGTGCAACAGAAGCACTAAACTGCATCAAAGATACAAGTTGCCTTTTGAACTCAGGCTATTTGAAGTGGCTTTCGAAGGCTGCAACCTATCACAGTGGTGTAGTACTCACCTCAGCAGTAAAATACATGACATACTTTCAAAATATTTGCTATTTTATTCTCTAAATTCAAAGAAGCGGTTGGAGAAATGTTCCTCTAAGATTTTATTATAGTTCACTTATTAGATGCCATGAGACTGCAGTACAATTATCCCCTAAACCATGTGAACAGTACGTTTCAGCAGAGGTCAAGTTGCCCCTCAATACTTTCATAAAGCAGGACCCTCACTAAGTATTATGGTCACTAAAGGCTCTCTTTCCACACACATCTCAGTGCCATTTCCACTGCTGCACAGTTAGCTGAACCCAAGTCATTGCTGTTTATGTCCCACCTGCGCCAGCCAGCTCACACCACCATCAACAGCCACACACTCCGCCCTGCTGCTGATCTAAAAGCTGGCAGAAGCCCTGCCACAGGAAGGATCTTAGGCCTGGAACTCACTTTTCCTACAAAAGCATGCCCCTGGTGGGTGGAAGCCACGTGGTTGGAAATACCCCAGCCGGCCTCCATGTAGCTACAGGGGCAGAATATGACACCTCACTGCAAGGAACAGCAGAGCAGAGCTGGGGTCAGGAGGCCTCTCACAACACAGCAAGGAGTTTATCATGCCCTAGGATTTTACACCAAGTGGTTAATGTTCAAACTCTGTTTGCTCTAATGTTTCAGTGGACTTTAATCTTGCATTAGATCAGAGTGCAAAGAAATGCCTTGAGATTTGTGCTGGAGTAACGACTGTGAAAAGCCAGGCCTGCATAAATACCTTGGTAGAAATTCAGTTTCATTACAAAAATTTAATCTACAGATCAAAACATTTCCTTCCTTAAACTAGCTCAATTGCTTCTTAACTGTTTAAGGTTGGTCAGTAAGACAAATTGATCTGAAAAGCCCAGGAGCAGTCATAAAAAGAACTAGAGAGAGGGCTGTGTGCATGAGGCCGGATGGCTCTGGGAAGTGCTAAAGCTAACAGTGTGTATTTATGGCGGCTGCAATGCTTTAATGTTTCATTTTACACTTCAACACAGCATAGTCATGTCTCACCAGGGAATGGCTGTTTTCCCTGACCAAGGCTCTTGCAAAAGACAGATTCAAGCCCTCAACAGTCCCAGCTATGGGAAGCCAATATTGGTTTTCCTGCAGATCCTTCTCCTCTCTGCTTCAGTGACTGTGGTGTAACAGTGGAACTCCAGACATAAGCTCAGGTACTCAATGAGATGCAGAGGGTCTGAGGGTATCAGAACTTCACCTTAGCCCTTTACCCAAGTGTCTCTTGGATGATGCCTTAGTTTTGTTCCACGTAGGAAGCAGAGAACATCCCACCTCCATGCCAGACTCTCACCTAGGCAAGTACACATGTATGAGATGTTCCAAGTACATCCAGAGAAAGGTCCTTCACTATCAAGCAATGAAAGAGTAAATTCCTCTGTGCTCTGCCTGAGGTAGGTACTGCTCAGGGAGAACTGAAGTCTCTGCTTTCTCTTTTGATCTTAATCCAATAGCTTGAAGTGATTGCCATTTCTTCTTCCTGCTCTTCTGGAGCAAGCTGGTGGGATGTGCACTGAGTTTGCATGCTGGTTGGTGAAGGGCTTCCTGCAGAGACCACACTACCCTCCTGTGAGCCTGCAGCCCTTCTTGTGGGCAGCACGTATCTCTCCTGCGCCACAAATCTGAACAGAAGCACAAGGTAGCAGGAGTCTCTTCTCCACAAAGCCTGACCTCCGTGTAACCAGCTGTCCCCAGCCTGCCCTGCAAAGTTGTTTGGGCAGGGTGGACCTCCAGGGATGACAGGGTTCAGGCTCACTGCCTCTCCTAACATGCAGCAGCTGCCCAAAGACTGGAGACCAAGGAAATGAGGTGGGCCCCTGCACACCCCAGTCAAGCTAAATGTTTGTGTCCCATGGCCCTGCTATCCACTGCTCCCTTGAGCTGGCAAGGACTTGAAGTAGTGGTGGGGTGCAGCTCCTGCAGTTGGCTCCCTTCAAAAGCTCTCTCTTGGTGCTTGGATGAGCTTTATGCAAGATGCAGGGCACAGAGATTAATCTTCTGCCATCACCCAGCACAGGACCCAGCTGAGCCATAACAGGCGTGGCCCAGGCAAGAGGTGCTGCAGGTACCTGATCCAGCTCTGCAGCTGCACACACCCTGGGAGCTCCTCCACAGAGTAGGGTCACATTTGCTTGTCCATCAGGCTATCAGTAGGAGGTGTAGCTTAGACTGGAAGGCACAGAGAATCCTGACAGAGGTAATCAGTCACAGGCGCAGCCACAGAGGGGAGCGGGAGGCCTTAGCTCCATCACAGGACCTTCTTAACAACTGATTACTCTGCCCAGGCAGGAGGCTGTAAAATAAAATGTGATCTCTCCAGCACCAGGGCCCCCACGTCTCTGCTGATGTTTTAGTCCTATCTGCTCAAACAGTTTTGAAAGCTCAGAATCCATATTATCTGCATAGCTAACATCTCCGTTCCCTTACCTTCTTCCTTTCATCTTCGTTTACTCTCTTTCCATTTCTCATCTTCAATAAGAAAAAATCATGAGTCAGCTTTAGTATCAGTGCCTTCACACCGTCTGCAGGAAGCAGATTATGTGGTACATACCTACTCAAATCAGCAGACAGCTTGGCAAGGCAGGAGGAGGGGCTCTGCCTTGTCCAGAGATTTTCTTCTCTGACCCCAAGATTTTCAATCTGTTTAATTTTCTCCCTGTGCACTGGTATAAATGTTTGTGAGTGTTTATGAGTACTGAACTGTGGCCATCTTAATCTTACGACCTTCGGGAGCAGGTTTTCCAGAGTATCTTTTTGTTTTCTTTCATAGAAAATAACTCTCCAGGACTACTCATTACAGTTTCATCTGGCTGTTTGCAAAGACACACACTGCTGTACTGAAAGACAGAAGCTCTTACAGGGTTCTTCAGCATCCGGGGCAGATGTATTTCATGACAAGCCCAGCTCATGTCTGGCTTCTTACTCTTTTGGGAAATAGAGATCTCTTCTGCCAAGTCAGTGAAACCTCTTCCCTGTAGGGCTGTCATTAGTTTATCCCAAGAGTGACATGACTGTTTCAGAGTAGTTGCTTCTCTGCAACTATCATTTTCACTTCCAGCCAAAAATTACAGCAAATTAGTTCAGCACCATACGCAGCAGGAAAAAATATCACAGAAATCAAGAACTTTCCCACATAAATTCACCAAATATGGAAGACTGGCAAGTGGCCTGACAGGCCAGGAAACTTCTAGGAACTTGCCTCCTTGATGTACACATTCAAACTAATGCAAAATCCAGCACTCCTTCAAAAGTTTCTGGCTCTGGCATCCTCATTCTGCACATCAGCATGGGATTTCTCTTTCTGAAATGTATGAGTAAGGAGTAAAAGCAGAACTGGCTGGGCAAGCATAAAATATTTGAAAACAGCAAGAAGAAAAATATGGCCAACTTCGCCCACCTACACTCGGGACCAATCCATTAACTCCAAACTCTACCTGAACAACACAGCCTCAACTGTTCTAACAACACTGAAAATTATATTCTCCTGGCATAAGTGAAGGGCAGTAAGCAGCTTCTCTAACTATTAAAACAAAGCAACATCTGACACATAAACAGAGATGTGCCCCAGACAACACTGCAAGGACCGTCAAAGTCTTTTCTCTCCCTTCCACGTTATTACTGAGTTTTATCCTTTGGAATACGAATGGCAAGTAAAGCTGCCTCTGTGCACTGCACTCCCCACCGACAAATGCATAAATGATTCACAGCTGCATTCAGGAGACAGATCAATTAATCATTGCAGCTCTCCAGTATTTATACTGGGCATCATTCAAGCAAGCCAGCTCTGAATCGATTCCTCGCTGCTTCCAACAGCAGCAGATCCTGTTCTTCATTTATACGATTATCTTAGTTGAGAACAGCATGGAGGATGAAGGACCCTTGCTCCAAAGAAGACTTGTATTTCATTGCACGCGGGGCAAAAACTTCCCTGGACCTTGGGAAAGAGGCAACTATGCATTCCTGGGCTGTGCAGAATGCACAGCCATGCCTGGAGCAGTGTGAGGGAAGAGGGCTGCAGCTCACAGCCAGTGGAGTATCCAGGGATTCACCTAAGTATGGACAGAATGTTGTATGGGGATTGCAGAGGACAAAGTCATTTACAGGGGATGGAGGCCTCGACCTAATATTTTTTCTTCCTCCCCAGCCTTTCCCAAACTAAACTGGCTTCACCTACGGTTTTGTTTCAAGAAGCAATGCAACACCAAGTCCCTGCCCTGCAAAAGCAGGAGGGAGGGGAGGCTTTGCTGAGCCAGGAGTGCTGTTCTGCCTGGCATGCTGTGCAGAGCCACCCCTGTGCCCCACAAGCAGGCAGCACCTGGGTGGGTGCTAAAAGAAAGATACTTTGGCCTAAACATAATCAGTATCACAAAATAAACAGACTCGAGGCTTATTTAAAACTTTCTGACTGTTTATAAATGGACTGGCAAAGCTCAGTTTGCTTGAGTCTGCATAGGATGTGGCAGGCAGAGCGGTACGTATCAGAGAAGGGTTAAGAGAGGAACATCACCCAAAACATCATATTTTCTACAGTAATTCTCTCCCGATTAAACTTTTTACCCATATTTGAGCCACAGTTTAAGGATAAACTGTTTGCCTTGCTCAGACAGGCTGAGTCTGTGCTCTGAAGCCGTAAGAGGAGGCCAAGAAATCCTTGGATACAGCCAGCCTGCCCCCTGCAGAGAGGGAAGGCGTCATGCCCACCATCTGGTGGTCCCCACACTGTACCTGTGCTTCTGACAGCATGACATCCTTGATCACTGGCTGCCCTCGGGGCTCGTTGTTTTCCAGCTTCACGTAGGTAACCTGATACCCTCGGATCTGCCCATGCTGCTTGTTGGAGATGGGCAGCTTCCAGCTCACCCTGATGGCAGTTGAATTCACAGACTCCACCTCCACCTTTCGAGGTGGGGCACTGGGCACTGCAACACACACGGGACAACAGTTAGCAGGTACCACACCATCACTGTCACTGCCTCTCCTTTGTAACCTTCCCCCCACCTCACTGCCAGGACGGCCCCACTGGTACAAGCTTCCTGTACCTGCCCAAGACATCAAACTGCAGTCTTTCAGCATGACCACATCCCTGACACCTTCCCTTTTGCTACTGTCAGTAGCAAAGAGCATAATTCATAATACATAATAAATGTAATATTCAGGAGCACCACTAATAGAAGTCATTGTGCTGAATCAGACCCAAGGTCTACCTCTCATCTCCAGCAGTAGGGGAGCAAAGAGAAATACAAGAATACAAAGAATACAGTGACCCCTTGCAGCTCAGGGTGCCCTGGGGCACAAGCAGGGGTTTTAAAGCCTTCTTTCCATCTTGCCTGACACAACACTTCCTCTCAGACCCATCCAAACACAGTCCAATAGCCCCATGTTGCATGACTGGGTATTGAGTCTGTTTTACAGGGAGCCCGGGTACCTGTCACCAGCCAGAGCACAAGCATGCTCCTCCCCTGTGACAGTGAGAGGTTAATGAGGGGGAAAAGCACCATCCTAAAACAATAACCCGGAGCTCAGAGACAGCAGTCACTGAACTTAGCCAGATAAAGGGGCCTGTGGGGATTGTGACAGCTCTGGGGACTGTATTTCATGCATGGCTAGCTGAATGCTTTTTGATAATAAAATGAAAAATTACACTGCCCAGAAAATATCAATTTTCTTGCAAGGTGAGGCCCATTTAAAAATGTATTTATACCCTATTTACCATTTGGAAAAATTACCTTGTTATTATATTTTGCTCTTGCATTGACTGTGACAAAAATGTCAATTCTAAAAAATTAGCTTCTCAGTTGCTTCTGGTAAGCTCCTTCTGGCTGAAGCAGCTGGGAGTAGGCAGCTGGGAGTAGAGGTGTGCACTCTCTGTGGAATGATGATGCTACCCAAGTGCCCAGTACCAAGTGAAGGACCTGGGCTTCATCCTATCACCTCATCTGCAAGACCCTTTTCACCTTCCACTGCCCTGGGAAAATCCGAAGGTTTGGAACCTCATATGACCCAATTCTCAACACAGCAAGAAATCAGTATTAGATAATTAGGGATGGATACCTGACAAGCAGGCATAATGAGTATTGCTATTTCAACCAACTAAATGGGAAGAAACAGCTACCCAACAGGTAAGCACAGTTTTTAAGCTGCAGGGCAATTAATTATTTTTCCCCAGATGTCCTTCATAATTGTAGATAATTTAATAAAATAGAGAAAGAAGGAACTGAGCATTATAGCATCATGAGACCAATTCAAGGTATGGGAATGGAGAGGGCTGTGCTTGAACAGTTACCCCTTTCTGCCTGGAGCAGCCTAGGCTGTAATCCACAATTCACTTAGTGCAGTGACCTTCCACAAGCCACGGGGCTCTCCTGCCCTGGCAAGACACCTGCCCACACACACAGCTGGGAGACCAAGCGGAAAACAAGATCCTCCCTGAGAACCAGACAGAAGCTGTGTGTCAAGCTCTGCTAGCATGAGAAGGCAGCAGGCCTCTGCAGGACATGATAGGGACAAAAAGACATGAATATGAGCAGACCACGGCGTTTTGAAGAACTCTGTCCTACCCCACTATGGGAAGTATGTGCTGCATCTGAGATCCAAACAGGGAAAGTTCAATTTGTCTTCAGACTACAGTTTAGCATTTCTCTCTCATTCCTTCATCGTGGGTATCTACTAAGCATCAGCATGTCAGAGGAATATAAAATCATTCCTGACAGCTAAGCTGGAATGTCCAACTACGGTGCCCAAAAACTAACTGAGAGAGCTTGCTGCGACATTTCTGGGGTAACAGCTTCCCCTGGGCTACAATTCTGCTGAATGAGAACTGAAGCAAACAATACAGGCAGCAGGACACACACAGATGTGTTTGCCAGCCCAGGAATGCAGTCAGCAGGCATTCCCAGACGCCACTTTCAGAGCCATGGAGACATGGGGGACAGTGGCAGCCTATTTAGGGAAACAGTAACATGTCTGGTTTCAAATCCCTGCACTGATTGGTCAACGCAGAGATTACGCTTTCTTTGCCCGGACATTCCATCTCTTTCTTCTCCCATTAAATCTGCAGCTTTCTTGGGTCAGCATGAAGCCACGGGAGCTCCTACTGTCACCCTGAGCTCTGGCACTTTCAAAGGAAATGGCTTAAATCATGATGACATAACTGACAGCCCTGCTAATACAAAGCAATTTCTCTTTAAAGCTGTCGTATCCAGTAAAGTGCTCTGTACGTGTGGTATTCTGACTCTTGAGTGGAAGAGCAGCTTTATATAAGCTGCAGCTTGCCTGGAAGCCGGAGCAGGAAGCAGCTTTCCTGCAGTATCTACAACCTTCAAATGGATTGCTTTCCCCCTCTTTAGTTTGCTGGATTTCAGGTCAACAAGTAAATTTTAAGTCCTGATTTCACAAGAGAAGCCTTTGGCTGGGAGAGCTCATTCTACCTTCAAGAAAAAGGAATCCACCATCACCCACTATAAAACCACAACAGAAAGCAGAGCAATACCTCCCTGCATGCACAGAAAGCACTGCTGACACAAACAGGACCCTAAAGGACCACGATGGGGTATCTGACACAACCTGGAGACAGAGCAAGGGCCAGCAAAGCAATTCCCCAAACCCACTCCAGGGCAACTGTTGAGAGCTCCTCCCTAGAGCACTGCTCCTGATAACCTCTGGTCCTGCCTGAAAGGCGCTCCCAGGTCAAAGTCCCTGCTCCCTTTTCCCCCATTTCCAGCAACTCACTTAGGAAAGGCCTGGTTAACCCATGGCTGTAAGCGAAGGAGCTGTTCAGTAGCACCTACCATCCTCGTCAGTGCGCACGTGCACGGGGATGCTCTCCGGTCCTGGCCCCACATTGGTGTGAGCCCTTACCCACACCTTGTACTCGGTCCATTTCTCCAGGTCCTTGATCTCCCAGCTGGAATGCTCCCGTCCAATGCCATCCACTACATGCTTGGTGTTGTCATCTCCTTCCACTGCCTGGTAGGCAATGGAGTACTGGGTGATGAGCCCATTGCGGCTCTGGGCAGGTGGTGGCACCCAACTTACCCGGATGGTGGTGGAGCTGGTGCTTACACACTCGACTTCTTGGGGTGGGGCGGAGGGGGCTGGGGATAAATAAATGAAGTGGGGAGATGAAGGGAAATGAATGGAAGGACAAACCAAAATGCATAGGGAACTTTTACCCAGCCAACGGAGCACTGAACATACATGTGGACAACTGCCCGCCATCCTCCCAGATCATCAAAGATGGCACTAGGGGGGAAATTTTTATTAGAAGGCCAGATGAACAGCGTGGAGATGGAAGTGCTGTTCTGCATCAGAGAACACCTCTTCCCAAAGCAGTTACGGACGCCCACTTTACCAAACACAACAAACGGCAGTAAGGGAAGAGGGGCATGTGGAGGGTGTGAGAGAGAGAGACTGGTAGGGAGAAGATGCTCTCATTGCAGATCTGAAGCAGATGGAAACTAGAAGAGGTAGAAAGCTGCAGAAGGCAAGAGTGGCAGAAGGGAATCTCACACACCAGATTGTAGGAAGGCCTGTGAAAACTCCCTCCTAGACAAGTGGAGGAAATAGAAGTGCATAAGGGAAGCAGGTGACTGTAGTTTGTCCTGGTAGGGTTTAAAATCATGACCATCAGCTGCATGCAGCATCCTAAGCAGGTGGGAGCTAGACACCATGTGGGAACAGGAGAATATGTGGTTGTGCTGCTTTGTATGTGCCCCTGGAATCTGAGACTGACTGCTTCATGCTTGCCACACTGGTTACCTGCCTCAGTAGCTTCCTGGCCGATGGATTTGTACAGTGGAAGGTAAGCAGGTCTTGCCCCCTCCCAGGCAAAAAAACACCTGCAGTTTGCATTAACTTGTAAACCCTGGCAATGTTACCTGTCCACAGGAGGAGGAATGGGATCCAGGCAACAGTTGCTTCTCACTGGGGATCACTGGGAGAGAAGTCTCTCCAGAGAGCACACTGGGGAAGAGCAGTAAAACAAATTTTGGCAGAGGGAAGAGATATCAGGAAAGGAGAGATGATCCGGACAAAGCAAAGCATCTCTAGGACATCTGCCTGGTTCACTCCCTTCTCCAACCTTGCAGAAGCTCTGTCTGGTTGCACCAGGGCTCTGGCAGCATGGGAGCCTTCTCACAGCAGCATCAGCCCCCTGTCATTTGGCTTCACTGCCCTCGGATGCTGCAGACAGCATACCTGCACAGAAGGCAGGAGTGGAAGTCTGGAGAAGGAAAGGAGCCCACACAGCCAAGGAAGGAACAAGGGACACGGCTCCATCCCTGGGTGCTCATCTGGAAGGAAACAGCCCTAAGCAGAGGGGGCAGGGCATAATCACCAATAAAAATGCACACTGTTGCTGCTCTAAGACTAGAAAGCTGGGTGGCCAAGCAATAACGGAGTACAAAGTATCTTACTTTGCCATGGCTGGTGAAAGTCAGCTTCCATTCTTCACTGCATCCAGAAACATAGAAATGCCTGAAAAAAGACTGCTGCCCCTCCCTATGCTTCAGTCCTTGCAGCCACCAATGCAGCAGTGCCTTGCAGGGGCACAGGAATATGAACAACGCTGCCTGCTGCCTGCCTGCGCAAAGGTGAACACAACCTACTTCACTCCACGTGGCAGCAAGGACCTCAGGTAGTTCAAGCACTCAGCAATGGTGCCTTAGCTTTGCTGGGCACAGGCTGGCAGTGTCAGAAGATCTGGGAAAGCAGAGGGCAGCAGGACCTACCAATGCCACCTCTGCTTGCTAGGAACAAGGCCCACTCACAGACCGCATGTCGCTTTTAATGCCCACTCCTGTGCTCAGAGAGCAGGGAACATTCCTGATGCTTGAGCTCAGATGCCTGGAGAGATGAAAGCTGGAGGATAGTAAGCAGTGATGGAGCTGGAAAAGATGATGCCTGAGCAGTCAGGCTGCTGCTATGGGAGCTACACTGGAGGAAAGAGAAGTCAAAGCAATGCGTGGAAGCAAACAGCACAGGATCAGCCCTGCCATCTGGTATAGTGAAAGAGAGCAGGGGGTAAAAAAAGTGAATCCCCACACTCTTTTGGGTAATCAGCAGAGAAGTGGCAGGGAAGAGAGTAGGAAGATACAACACCAAAGCAACACCTACAGTGGAGAGCATAATGTAGACAAAGTGCCTAGTGGCATCCTTCACACAGGAGAGGTGAGACACAAGGGGCTTGGCAAACCTTTCCCTTGCCACCGTCTGCAGATGCCCCTCACAGAAGAGATGTGCTTTGACAGAACCATCACAGCTTCCCTTGGCATGCAGCAGGGAGCTCATTCTCCAAAGGCAGCTTTGGATGGCAGTGTGGGCAAGTCAAAAGTTGGCTGTTGACTGGGTAAGAGTCACACATATGATATGCAAGGCAAAAACTCAGATTAACACTTAAAGAAAGCAAAATAAAACTTGGTAACATGAGCAGGATAAACTTAAAATGTACAAGGAGTTGAAGAGTCCCTCCTGGAGCCAGCAAAGAGCAGACTGGGTGGCCAGCATGCACCCACACATGCAGATGTAGCCACACATACACACTGTGCAAACCTCTGCTGCCTCCAGGCTACTCACGACAGCCTCCCCCGATGGCCCACAGCAACTCAGTGCACCCATCCAACCCACCTGCTCCTTAGGCTAGGGAAAAGGCAGACTTAGGACCCACCTTAGTATTTCAAAGGAGAATAGCATTTTAATGCCAAGGCCTAATGGGCACAGAGCTGATGCTTCTCTCTTGCATCATTCCACTTGCCTGAGGCACTGCAGACTCCTGGGAAACTCCCTAGTGCTCCTCAGGCCCTCAAAGCAGCACTGCTTGTACTTTTTGCAGGGTGCCCAGCAACTAAGTGAGCAGCTTAGCAGGAAAGACAGCTTAGAAAGCAGCTGCCTGCCCAGGAGATGAGGTCTCAACTGTGCTGCTGAAGGGTTCAAAAGGGCATTGCCTCCCTCTGGCCTTCCCACATCCCTCCTACTCCTGAGCAGGGTGCCACAAGAAAAGCAAGACCAGCATCCTTCTCCAGCCCATTAGTGAGTCATTAGTGATCATGGGCCTCCTACCTTCCCCATGACTGGTTTGTCACAGACAGGAATAGAGACTAAAGAGAGGATTCTTGGAAAGCAGGAATCTGACTGCTCCTGCAGTTTGTGTCCCACCTAAACATGTCAAGCTCCATGGTCTAACAACCTGTTTCAGGGTAACCAGATGGAAAAATGCAGGAAGGAGACCAATTTAAGTTGGGAGCTGTAGTGTTTCTAGATTAGTAAGGGCTAAGGCCAAAGGGGACCAATCCAACCATCTAATACAAGGTGTTGCTAAGTAAAGACCGGAGTATTTCTACCTGGAAGTTGGGCACTCTGCACACAACTTCTGCCAAAGTAAAGCAGAGCTTTCTGAAAGACCTACTTGATTTTGAGTCCCCCAGTGCTCCACACTGCATTGGGACTGTTCAGACAGTGGTTTTGTCACCCTCACGGAGTAGTTCAGCAGGACCTACCAATGGCTTCTGTCACAGAATAGAGTGCCATCAGAAATCTTTTCAAGTAGGAGCCTGTAAACCAAGACTCCGGTCACTTCTTGGATCAATCTAAGAATAC
Organism: Anthoscopus minutus; assembly: GCA_013399455.1. Classification (NCBI taxonomy): domain Eukaryota; kingdom Metazoa; phylum Chordata; class Aves; order Passeriformes; family Paridae; genus Anthoscopus; species Anthoscopus minutus. Next base: position 160,514 of record VWYI01022609.1, read on the forward strand.
TTAGGTCCTTCTGTGTGAGGAGGGCTTCACTGGTCAAACCAAGGTAATCCTGTGGCTAAATGCCAAAACTCTTCCAGACTATTCACTTTTCTCTGACTAAACAGATGCCAGAACCAGTCAGCTACTGCACCACTGGCCAGTAAAGTGACAACCTTAAAATCAGACCGCTGTGAGATGCCTTGAAAGCAAACAACAGGTAGAGTAGGTCATGATAAAATGTCTGCCCTGCTGAATCTATGAAGCAAACGTTTCTCTTATTTGGACTGTTGTGAGACTCTGAAGGACTCATTTATGCATGGAGCTGTCTCTGATTAAGTGTGTTCAAGGATAAGAGCATCCACTGATGGAATTAATTTACATGGCAGGAGAATTACTTCAACCTTTGCCTATCAATACAAAAGCTATCTGAAACAGGTATACAAATCCCCATATTCAGAATTTGTTCTCAATGTTCAAATATTTATAACTGCATGATCTGAACCTTTCTCCATTTTCATACCTGTCTACTGTGCAGCTCTAAGACATCATTACCTCACTTAACGAGGTGGAGGAATGCCTGGGACTGGTATATTAATGAAGCTGAGTTTTCCTCAAAGAGAAGGTCATTCTAAAAGTGAGCAGAGCTGCTCTTGCCTGCCAGAGCTCCCTTTCTAATGGCCATCTCACACTCCTGGTTGCTGTGCATGCTGCTGCCCTCCCTGCAGGGAAGGCTGGCTGCCTGTGCCAACTGCTCACTCCACACAGCGAGTAAATCCCAGACAGACGGTGCTAACGGAAATGTCTTTTTTCCCCCTTTTAATGCTCTTTGCATAATGGCAAGCCCAAAAATCGTTAGTGAAAACGAGCTTATCGCAGGGCCCTTTGATAGCCCTAATCTGCTTATGCGCAGCACTTTGAGCTGCCAATCAGAGCAATGCAAACTCCCGCTCTGTGATCACACAGGGCAGAGCCAGGATGAAAGTGATATTGCCTGGGTCACCTCATTATTGAGCCTCTCTATTAACTCAACTGCAGCTTGTTCTGGTTTCCCCCAGCACTGCAGTCCTAGAAGCAGCAGCCTCACTCGCTCACACAACCTTGGCAAACAGCCACTTTTCCAAAATGACTCCTCCAGTTGCCCGACAGCCACAGGCACACCTGGCCTCACAGGATGCCTCACCCTGCCATCAGCTGTATGGACCAGGGATGGACTCCTGTGTAAGCAAGGCAGCTGGAATGGCAGGGAGAGGGGGTTGAAGGGATGAAAATCCAATGGTTTGGAGACAGTCACATTTAGAGCCAAATACCCATATGCTGCCTGTCCAGACAGCTTGTCTGCATGGGAGTAAATTCATAGAAATGCACAAACCCACTCAAATCCATCTCTCCAAAGCAATTTCCCAGCCTGTTTTACTCCTCCATCAGTCTTCATGAATGTACCCTTAGGGAAAGACAGTATGATCAAAGGGACATGAAGAAACAACTTACCCCTTGGGCGCACCCACTCTGCCAAAGAGCCCTGATCCAAACCCCAGCTGACTTTCCCCATTACTCCCTTTAGCAAACTTCATACCAGCATCCCTGTAACCCACAAGGGCAGAGGCACTGGGCTTCGCTGTGCCCAGGAGATGGAAACCGGACTGCTTTTGCTTTGTGTCCAGCAGTGTTGAATGTCAGGCACTTACTGGATTGGGCAGTTCTGGCTTCCACCGTGGGGGTGTAAACTCCTACTCCCAGTTCTGAGCGGGCACCCAGACGGAACTTATACAACGTGTCTGGTTTGAGACCTTCCACAGCATATGAGGAGGTTGGGTCAAACTCCACCTTTTGCTGCCAAAAAAAAAGAGGAAACATTATTTGGTGTAGATGGAGGATACAGAAAAGCTGGTGGGCAGCCATTCAAGGCCCACAAAAAATCACAGCCATGCTGCCAATCTGTTTGCAGTCCTGCAGGACTCCAAAGCATGGAGCTTCCCGGATGACACCTCTGCAGGGAAGCAGACCTCTGGCACAGCCAGGTTACACTGTCTGGTGTCTAGACTGCACTCACTGGCCTGAGAGATTTGCGGGAATGCTGGGTCCAGCTATACAAGTTCAGACAAGGGGCACAGGACGCCTAAGTTTGCTTCCTCCCAACAGACAGTGTATTGCCTGTGAAACAGAGTAAAGCCCTTGTCCTGTAGCACTCTAATGCACTGAAAAACTGCTGGAAAAGGGCTTGTTTTGTTGACACTTCACCTGAAAGGCACTTATTTTTGGCAGCTCTCATGCCACTATAATAGGAGAGGGAAAGGACTATGGGACACTGTGATTCTTTCATTGCACAATTCTTGCTAGGCTGTCTTGAAGCCAGCACTACCTTTGATATATTTTGAACTGGACTTCCAATAGGGGCCTGCAGTAACTGCGGAAGGCCTCTCTCTAGGCCACCTTCAGAAATCTGCTTTTTACAACCAGTCCTGGGGGCAGAGACACATGTGGGAGGCCATTTCAGACCTGCCCAGAAGTGCTACTGTTTACAGGCACCAGCAGTAAGCATGCCTCAAGGATGCTGTCATGGCATTCTGAGCCTTTCCAGTCCCGAACCAGTCACTAGCTACTTTGCTGGCATCAACAAGCACCGCTGAATTCACTTAAACAGAAACCAGGACACCATGTTCCTATTGCACACCACTGAGGCAGAAGAAACACAAATAAACAGTTCTGTTACCACTCTGGCTCAAGCAGACACCCTTCCCAAGCTGATAAATTGCAATGTTCAGTTCCAAGACCTGCCAAGCAGGATCCTCACCTGAGTACCATCCTCCCCTTCCCAGTACAGCAGCTCATATTTAGTAATGCGCTCCTGAGAGGCGGGCAGCCATGTCAACAGGATGCGGGTATCAGACTCTGCTTCTGCCTGGAAGTCAGCTGGCTGGGCAGGAACTAGGGAATAAACACATGGTTAGTGCCAGAAGAGGCAAGAAGAGCTCATGACTCAGCAAAGTCAGTGTTTCACCTCTTTAATTTCTGCCAGAACACCACTTCTCGTTGTACTGCGCTCTTAGAACATCTCTGGCCACAAGCAAGCACCTCTGTCACTCAGGTGGGGTGACTATGGTGATTGTGCTCATTTCCAGACCCTGACTGCACCCCATATCCTTCCTTCCACACATGTGGACCCCCAGAAGGATCCAGCAGCCACACAAGTTCTGACATCCATATCACACAAAGGACTTTGTGTCATGTTTTTAGCCACTGTATTTCAGACAAAATTGTGGGCTGTTACTTGTACAGAGATTGACACCAGCTCCCCAGGACAATCTGACAGCTTAAATCCAACGGCTGTAGGGTGGGAATGCCCCCCATCCTCTCTGACATACAATCATTTGAGCACCGAGTGCAGCTGTGATGCCTGGCGCAGGTCAGACACTCAGCGGAGCCGCACGGGCCGGCCACGGAGCCTCCCTCCATACGTACCCCCTTGCTGTGTTTTGACCTGGATGATGTCCGAGGGAGGTCCGTCGCCCACCGACGTGAAGGCCAGGACACGGATGCTGTAGGTGGTGCCCGTGATGAGGCTGCCCACGGTGGTGAGGTGGCTGTCATCAGTGTTGTGTTTCTGCCACATGCTCAGAGGCAGGTGTGGGTCGGTGGTGTAGTACACGCGGTACCCTCGGATCTGTCCATTGGGCTCCTCCGGCTGCTCCCACTGGACCAGCATGGTGCTGGCACTCAGCATCCGTGCCTGGACTTTGAGGGGAGGACTTGAAGGAGCTTGCTCTCCTGTCCGGGCCTCGACCAGCTCACTGGGGGGACCCCTGCCGATGTTGTTGACTGCAATGATCCGGAACTCATACTCTGAGAAGGGGCTGAGCCCACCTATGCTGTAGCGGGTGGTTGCCACACCATCCACCTCCTGGAACTGGCCCTCCAGGGATTTGGGCTTGTACTGGATGACATAATATGAAATGGGGTCGGAGTTGCCTGAATCCCAGGTGAGGGTCACGCTGGTAGCTGTCGTTTCAGTCACTAATGGCTCTGTTGGAGGTTTTGGCAGTGCTGCAATTGGAAGGCAGAGAGGTGTGATTTAAATAATTCAGTCAGCTCAAACCTTGCAATGTGCACAGGGATAAAAATGGAGCTGCCACCTCCCATTAACATTCTTCTTTAAAAGGCAGAAATCATTTCATACTCTATAACATGCATTTTTATATTACCATATATTGCTTGAAGTGGTTCTTAATGGAAGGATAAACAGAGCAATCATGTTATTAGATGTGCTTGATGCACTTACCAGCAGCAGGCTAAATAAAAGTAATTCAATGGGGATGCAGGCATGTTTCTGTCATGGGGGTTCACCTGGCAGTAGGAAGATGCTTGCTGGGCTGGGCTGGGCTGGCCCCAGAAGCCAGGTGCACAGCTGATTTACAAAGGGATACAGTAAAGCAATCAGAGCACCGAAGTAATCTGGAGTTATGCTCTTGCTTCCACAGAGAGGCAGTATCTTAGGCCATAGGGAGTTCATGGACAATGCTGTTAGAAGGGTTGATGGGGAAATGCTTTGTAAGTATTACAGTACATGCAGGAGAGATACAGCCAGAGATATTACCAACTTTCACATCCACTATTTCACTGGGTGGTGTGTCAAACTGCAACCAGACAATAAACTGTTACACAAGAACTCTGACAATAACACCTCTGAAGTGTCAATGAGAACACAACTACTGCAAGCAAATATTTCCATATTTGCCACTTTACCACAAGAACAAAGAAAGAGTGTGTGAGAGAGATTTACAGAGTACACAAATACTTTAGTACAATGACTGAATTAAAAGTCTACAGTAAGTTTAAACCTCCTACAAACCACTCTAAAGTCATTAGTGACTTGTAATGCAGCTGTGCTTGACAAGTAACTAGGGAAAATGCTCAATCCAAATTAAGATCCTCAAGCATTTCACTCTCTGGAAAAGCCATGAGGCTTTTAGATTCCACATGGTTCAGCTGAGGAAGACAACCTCCATAGGACAGGGCATGCCTGCTCTGTGTACCAGAGAGAATGCCTTCTCCAGTGCTCCTGCAACATGAATACTGAGAAGATCATCGGAGGCTGAACTGGTATGGGAGGGGAGGGCACAGAACTCACAGCCAGATACTCCACCACTTCTCATGGAGGACTTGGGAGGGCAAACCCAGCCTGTGCAATATTATGGCCTGAAGAAACATATTTCCTACAGCATCCTAGAAACTGGCAGCCTTCCTCAGACTTTCAAGGACAGATGAAATTCCTTTTCTTTTGAAGAGCCGCAGGTTTGACTCTTGACACCTGTTGGGTGTGCAGCCTCTGTGTGAGCAAGGGCAGGTCTGGTACTTCCAACGCACTTAAGCACGATCAGTTCTGTGTAATCTTGCTTCTCCTGTCTGTGCTGAAGATGGTCTGCTTGCCAGCAAGCACAGGAGAAGCAGCACTGCGTGAAGGAGTTTGGGACAGAGGCCATAAGATATCCAGAATAAAGGTGTAGAAAAAGCAGACGAGGACACAAGGAGGAAGGTGAAAGGAGCTGAGCAGATTGTTCCCCATCCTGGAGCATCAGGTCAACCAGTGAGGGAGCAAGGCAAAGGCATTCCAGCTGTTAAGAGGTAAATGCTGCAAACCATCAGTGCAATGGTGGAGTTCCCACCTCTTCCCTCCAAGACCAAACCACCATCTCATCATGGCCCTTTTTTTTTTTGTACACTCTTGTGTATCTACAATAGAGCAAGGCAACCACTGTGCTCTGTATGAAAAGTGAGGCTGGAAAAGGTACTGATGAGCAGGTGTTGCGGGTAAAGGCAGCTGGGTGTCGCCAAAGTTAAAAGCATCCTCTGACTAGCCAAGGAATTTGCTGTTATCTCCAGGTCAGAGAGGGCTAACACTCAATTCTTTGATTTGCTCAAGCAGGATCTCTGTGTTAAAGGTGGCCTTAGTGCAGGAAGGGGCCTGCAAAAACAGACACACTCAAAAGATGATGTATCTATGGTAATCTGAGCTACAAATCAATTGCAAGCAGAGAAGAGAGGGACACTGCTGCTCTGACAGGCCCCAGATGGGAAAGGTAGGACACCTTCAGCCTCCTGTTAGTGGGTGGGCTACCTGATGGTCAGCAATGGGCAACGATATCCACTTTGGGGCAAAGCTACTTGTGAAATGTCAGTAGAAAGTACAGCTGAAGGACAGCAAAACAAGAAAAAGAAAGGGAAAGAGGCAGAGCAGTAAGGGAAGACACAAAGGATTACATAACAAATTTCAAATGAACACATTTAGCTCCTCCCTGCAGGGAAGGAGGATGCTCATTTTGTTGAGGCTCACGGACACTTCACACTGCTGGGATTAACCTTCTCATCCCAGCCTTACTACAAGAGGACATCTGTGCAAAAAGCTCTCTGGCTGCAGACATCCACAGATTCTGCTCCAAGAAAGCCAATGGCCCACCACTGTGCTGAGCTGATCCCACTGATGCACAGAACAAGCCAGACATTGCTGACATAAACACAGACTCAGTGAGGTTCTCTCATGGTGTAACAAGGACCTGGCCTGGCACAAGCTTGTCTACCATGCCACTTGCAAGAAGAGAGGAAATGACTTTCAGAATAAATATCATCATACTGTGAGCAAGAAAAATCGAAGTCGTGGGTTTGGGAACCTCCCTTGCAAGCCGGAAAAGTCACAGAAGAGAGCAGTCAATCAATCAGCTGCAGGCAAGAAACTCTGGCAAAGGGCTACATTGTTGAATCCCAAGTAGGAGCACTGCAAGTAAAAATTCCTTACCTTTGACAGTGATCTGGGCTGTGGCTTCAATCATGCCAAGGGAAGAGATGGCCACGCAGGTGTAGTTGGCAGACTGCATGATGTTATTCAGCTCCAGGACATTCCTACCAACGGGCATCTCATCTTCTTTGGTCAGTTCCTCCACACCAGCCATCCACTTCACATAGGGCATTGGAGCACCTACTGCCACGCATGTGAGGTTCACGCTCCCTCCAGGCATCACCTCGTGGTTGCTCGGAGGGATAGAGAAACGAGGAGCAACACGCCGCACTGAAACAAGGAGGAGACAGCTAGTAGGGTCACAGAACCAACAGAGTGCTCAGTTGCACTGTGGGGGTACATGAGGGGCCGTCAACATTTTTGCCTGTCTATCCCTCAGGACAGATAAAATGAAGTGCAAAAGCTGTCCACTACTTTGCCAAATTGCACACACTTTTCTCTCCTTCCTTAGCCACTGGCATCTTATTAGCAGAACTCATTAAGAGATGGCTCAATCCATTCCCTCCAAACATAGCCTTTTGAAATCATATTACTAACATGAAACATTTCTCCATTTAAATTACATCCTTCTAATTAGAGAGCATGCACAAATGCCAGTCACACACTTAGCACAGGGCCCGTTGAAGCTCTGCAAAACAGAATCACCTGCTCAATTTATTAGCTCTGGAGCAAAGCAGCCCATTCCCTAAACCTCACAGGGTTTGGGCAGGGGCAGCAAAAGGGTTTCTTTTTGAATTAGCACACATGTGCTGCTAAATAAAATATAATTCCTTTCAAAATGTAACTCAGGTTCTACCTTGGCTCAGAAAAAATAGTCACTCAAGCTGCATGACATTGTCAGGGCCTGAAGAGATCACCTTGCTGGGCAGGAGAGAACTAATCCTGACAGATGTGAGATCATATCCATTTTGACAGAAGAGAGCTGGGATGGCAGAACCTTTCCCACCTTCGTGGCAGCTCTTTGGGAGATGTATTCCTCCTTATTGCATTGCACAGCTTCTCTTCATATCAATCCCTTGCTGGGTATTTCATTCAAGACTTATTTGTAAGCAACTCTCAGCTACAATAAAGCTCTAAAGCTGCCTGCCATATGCATTCCCGTCAGGAAAACGACACTGAGAAATGAGGTCCCTTCTTCAGGGTTAGTGTTATGGGCCTGTTTAAGCAAGGGTAGAGAAACAACTGTGCTCAGTAAATCTTTGTCTCCTCTGGGCAAGCTCATTTTAAGTCTGTAGTTAAAATGGGAAACTGCTTGAATGTGTCTTGCCCAGCAGCTCTGATCTGCTCCAGCCTCCTCCACTGGAAAGGCAGCTCCCAAGCAGCAGCTGAGGTCATGACTGACCGCCTCCAAGGAGCCTCTCTCTGCCAATTATGCTCCTCCTTCAGGGCCCTGGGCTGGTGGGGCAGTGACTGCAGAGCTGAGGGCAGGTGGGAATGGGGCAGGAGCCTGAGCAGGGCCAGCTCACAACAGGCCAGGGGTGCAGATAGCCCCACAGGCCATGGGGGCCTGGGAACTCACAGCTCTGCTGGCCTGGCTCCTGCCACTGCGGCATCTCCGCAGACATAAAGATGCTGACAGCCCCGTGAGCTGCAGAGGTGTCAGCTCTGCTTGCCAAGCTGGATTTACCCAAATCAAATTTCACTAGTGCTCTCTTTGATGATTCATCCCCAAACCATCAGAATTGCAGAAATATACTGAACACAGAAGCCCCCACACTTGCATGTACAACAGAGCTAAGACTTTGTGATAAATTAGACAATACTGTCAACATCGTGTGTGTACTACACATCGTCTCAGTGACAAAACAGGGCTCATTAGCTCCTTATCAGCCAGGGTAAGGATAACTTAAGGATAACTTCCTTTTTCTTTCTTTTTTGAGTATATAAATCCAAAATCTTGCTTGCTTGTTGGATGCTTCTTTTAATCAATTATTAAATCTAAAATCAATACCTACATGAGCAATCACCAGTGAAGTGTCACCTGACCAATGGGGCAGCGCTCCCCAAATGAGACAAAACTCAGAAAATGTACTCAAATGCTATGCAGTCATGAGAATACAGACTTAACCTGATGGACATGGCAATGGTTTAACATGATGGCATGTATTTCCAACCAAAGCATCCCAGCACCATTCATTAAGAGTCAGGTTTATTTTCCAATGAACATGGCGTCGAATTATTCCAGGTAGAAGCTGTTCAAATTCTGTCCCCATCAAAGGACCAAACCCACCCACCCAAGCTGTATTAGAACAAAAAAAAAAAGCAAACTTTGAGGATAATGCCATAGGTGTGCACAGAGGACTCACACACATGCACAAGGCAAACAGGCTGGCAGGCACCAGAGGCCACTACAGAGTCAGACAGACAGTGGTGGAAGGGCAGGACAGCAAGAGGAAAGGCACACAAGTACTCACATACAGGGACCTGGGAATACAAGACATTGGAAGACACAAGGCCATGCAGAAAGGTCAGAGCATGCACGAACAGATTTTCATTTCCAGCCTTGTGAGACCAGAGGCAGCACAGCCTGCCAAAGACTCCCCTGCACCCTACACTGTGTTCCCACATCAAGTGCCTGCTTTCAGAGTGCTCCTGGGGCTGTGTGAGTGCCGTTGGTGCTGTGTCACCCTTGATGTGTCCTGCAGCGGCAAGACCTGTGGGGGCTGTGCTGTCTCTCCCAAGGGATGTCAGCAGCTGACCATTGCCAGCTGTCCTGCAGGGAGGGGACAAGCACTTCACCAAGGCTGGGGGCCCTGCAGGGTGATGGGAAGTCACCCTTCCCTGTGCCACACACATGGGAGCAGTTAAAGTGGTTGGTGTGTTCCTGTGCCCAGAAAACGGATGAAAGGCAAGGAAAATTTTCTTGTGGATCAAACAGTACGAGATCCCTCACACCACAGCCTGTGGATGCCAGGAAGTCATGTGGAGCCTCATCTCTCCAGCCTGGCAACAGATGAGTGGTTAAACAGGCTTCTGTGGTGCATTTTTGCAACCCATGATGTTGCATCCCAGCAACCCAGCTGTCTTCCCCTCATTTGCACACCCGCAGAGCTGCTGAGATGGACTTGCTGCTCTGCACCAGAGAGCAGCAGTGCCCAAGGCACCCAGCTGCTAAAAATGGATGCCCTGTGTAGGGGTCAGCTCTCTACATGCGAGGTGGGAGGAGGTCAGGGCAGTGCCTTCAGTAAGAGATCTGGCCCAGACAGTGCTCTGTCAGGAGCATGTGCAAAGGAAGGGATGGGTTCCATCAGCCTCCCATCCTCTTGGGGGATAATTGGCAGCTTCTTGTCCCAGTCAGTATGGAGGGAGAAGGGGAGATGCTGTCAGTTAGCATTAGCAAGAGCTGGCACAGCTCTCACAGCAGCTTGCAGAGCACCCTCAACACATTCCTCAGGCTCAAGCCAGCAATTTAAGTTGCTTGCTTTTCTAGCATAAGAGTCTGGTAATAATTTAAATCAGTGTAACTCCTCAAAAAGCAGCATTCTTAGAATTTCTGTCCAATTTACAAGTCAAATCACATGGGTTAGCACAGTCCATGATGCTACCTTAAGTGCTCCAGAAAATTTTGTTTGCTTCGTTTTTGCAGAAATGAAATTTCCTTTTCAATTACAATTTTCTTGACTAGAATTTGCAGTAATTTTTTTAATCCTCTTTTTGGATAAGGATCAGAAGAAGGTGGTTCAGAGGTTTTGCAAGAACAGCACAGGGAAAACTGCTGTGAATATTAAAAGTATTTCAATGGACAATACTATAATTCAGGGGTTTAGTTAAACCTGCAGACTGCCAAAAATGAGATTCATTATAATTCATCGTGAGAACAGGGCTCTGTGCTAGTCCACAATTCCACGTATCTCCCCACTGAGAGCATTCCCTAGGAAGAGAAGTGAAACTCAGAGCAGTGAGTGCAGTGCAACCTGAGCCCATGCCCTGGATCTCACAGGACTGAGAGAAAAGACAGTGTGGAGTCTGGTTTCCCACTCACAGGGGGAACTGCGGGGGGAAGGAGGGGAGCAAGCAACACTAGAGCCACAAGGGTTGAGAAATGTTAATAATTCAGCATGCACTAACATGCACATTCCTTGCCTTGAGAGCAAAGAGCTTCAATCAATTGCATGGCTCCTTTCAGCATGGGAGTGGCTCTTTCCACACGTCTCAGGTTCTCTCCAAGGGTGAAGTTACCCCTTTGGAGAACCAGGGACACCCTCCTCCCCGCTGCTGTCTGCAAAAGCTGTAGACTTTAAGCTCAGGGTTCTCAGCCTGGTGCTGTTAGTCCCTCTCGTGCTAGGACACTGCTGGCATCCAGTGAGACTCTGCTAGAAACACAACAATGCCAGGAGGACTGCCCAGGCTTCCAAAGTCGTGCAGTGCTGCTAGGAAAGGGGAAACCAAATTTCCTAATTTTCCTGCTGACTGCCTTGGCCACAGTACAGCTTAGCAGGTGTCAATGCTAACACCCCTCTCTGGTTTGCAGAGATCCAGGCACTTCTACTTGCCTGTTTTAGGGTTTCCTTTGAACCATGCCTAGCTAGCATCTAATTCTGGGCCTTATCCTTCCCCTTCCTAGCACCCCATGGCAGGCTGGGTGCTGCCCCATGGTGATGGAGAGCTGTGCTCCTGCTCTGCACGCTTCTCTGCTCCTCTCTGAGGCAATTCCAGCTGCTCAGGTCCTGGAACCACTGTCCTGGCATCCTCTCCCCTTTGCTTGTCCTTTGCACAAGGGAACAGCAGCCTAGTGAGTTGCTGAAATCCCTTTTGCTCTGAAAGAGAACTAGGACTGTCTGGTCTGCTGCTCCTCCCTGGTCCCAGCACAGACAAGGCAAGGTCAGGGGGCTCTGCTCTAACCTCCCAGCTGGGATGAGCAGCAGTGTGTGATGCAGGGGCACATCTTTGAGAGTGTGAGACTGTCCAACTTCATTACAAGAGCCAGGCAAGCTGAAGGATCCCTAGTGCACAGGGTATGTTCTTGCCCTTGCCAGACTGGTAACCTGCTAAAACTCCTGCCTTCCTCAGGAACCACCTCCTCCAAGTTGGGAAGGAGTGAATTTAGGAGCTATCTGCAAAAACGAACATTGGGCTGCATGGTTTGCTCAGGTGTAGACACTTTCCATCTCTCTCCAATGCTATCACTTTACAAAAGGACTTCAAACGGAAAGGCAGTTGCTGAAGTTTCACAACCTATTGACAGAACCAACAGAAGGAGAGGAAAAATTGGAACCAGAAAAAATGCATTTACAGTCTAATCTTGTGCTCAAACAATGCTGTACTATTTATGCTCCCAATGTATCCTTGAGTGCTGACATTTTATAGACAATTTCCAAAACAGGGCCTTGCCATTTTTGGATTATATTTCAGCTATAACTTTTAGGTCTAATTATTTGTGCTGACAACCACATATAAAAGAGGATATATCATTACAGTGGTGCAGCACTGGAGACACATCAGCATTCAGCATACTGACATACTAATAGCAAAGTAAGGGAGAGCAAGATTGTGGAGCTCTGCAATTTGCATTCGCTCCCAGAAATTTTTCTGATGAAAATAACACAACATTAAGGAGGGGAATAAGAGAAAAGATCCACTGTATCAAGATAAAATAACTTGTTAATAAATAACCTTGTAGCAGTCACAGAGCAATAATTAAATGCATGGGTTAGCAGTACACAGTTTTAAGTAAAGCTGGAAAAATGTACGATGTAATTATCAGTGCCAAACAAATTATAAGCATGGCAAATCCCAATGGAATATTTAGAAACTAATTTCTGCCTTCACATTAAATATTTGTGTATGTAGGTATTTTTGGTGGAGTGGGAAGGAAGGGTCGACACAGAATGAGAAATTCTTCACTCCTGCTGGCTTATATCCATTCTCAGCTCCCTCCCTTCAGCTAAGCCATGTGGCTAAAACATTTAAGTGCCCTGTCAAACGTTTAGTCTCCAGAGGTGCCTCAGCCATCACAGCAGTGTTCCAAATACACTGAAATCTGGGAGGCTTTGGGCCTCGGCTTTGATTTCTTCTCTTTTCTTCCTTGTTCTCATTTTTCATCATTGTCTTGAGCTGAGGTAATTTTATCCTCCACAAAATCTATTTTTAGAAGGTAAACAACAAAGGTCCTGTTCCTCAGTACAATCTAAATGAGAGCATGTTCCAGGGAGAGAAATGGGATCGAACTCAGTGTACTGGAACAACCGCTATGACAATTTGTTAAAACTTGTTCCAGTGATGATCATAAGACAATTAATCCAGCTGCCTGATAGTTTGTGGGAGACAAGTCAGGGTCTCTTGCCACCTGGAGAGCAGTGTGAGCATCCCTCACCTCCAGCATGTGTGGAAGGACAGACCTCATAGAGCCTGTTCAGTGAGGGAATCATCTCTGGAAACTAAATTCAGACTTTTGCCAGAAACACCAGCCTTCCTCAGCATGAAATCGTGAGTGCCTCGAGCTAGGTCTGGAGCTAGATTTAATTTAAAGGCTGAAGTTGCCTTCCATTACCGTCCTTTCTTCACCTCTGGCTCTCTGAGAGCAGCAGGACAGAGCAGAGCAAAGCATCAGTCAGGTTTTGCTGAGTGGCTACCAGCTCCTGTGCATGTCACTATGGACCTCCCTAAGCCATCTTCGGTATGGCTGGGGCCACTGCCAGAACTCCCTGCTTCTCCTGCCAGCAGGAGGAAGACCCAGTCCCAGAGAAGGAAGGAGAGGCAGACCTGCTCGTGCAAAGGGCTCTTATCTGAGCATGGACAGAGCATGGAAAATTAACCACCCCAGCGCAGGGACTGCTGAGGAGCAGGTAAATTGCCTCAGCACAAGGGATCTGGATCTCAGCCAGCTGCCCCTGCTGCCTTGTGGCAAGGGAGGGCAGCATGCTGGGTTCTCCTCCAGCTGAGATCAAAAGTAAGCTTTTTGCCTCTAAAGCTAAAACTTTTAAAGCTTCAGGAAGAATTAAGGAACCCACACTCCCTAGCAGCTTGTGAGAGGACTGATTATTCTGATCTCTGCTTCCAAAGACTGTTCTTGATCTCCAGCCAGAAAGCAGCAGCAGTTTAGAGGTATTACACTTGCACCTAGCACAAAGAAACGGTTAGAGAAGGACCCCACACAGAGCAGCATGCACTTCTTCCTACCCTGTCTTTGACAAAACTGCCCTGGCTGGTATTTGCATGCAAAATATCTTCTATGCATTTTAAATCTCAAGCAACAAAGGCATGCAGCAAAGAATCAACGCCATCACCAGAGCCACAGCAAACAGAAGCAGATTTCACCAGGCACACTGTGGCTGTGCCTGGAAAGGAGCCAGTCTGCAGGGCCCCCTTCCCTTTTGGGGATGGCTCTCCTCTCCCTACTGGAAAAGTCCCATCTGACGTGGCGTACTGTAGATGGATAAGAAGTGAAAAGGACCAACCTTCTCGCTGATCTGAGAGATGAAAGTTTGTTTTGTTTGATGGCAGAGTGCGATGAAGATGAGGAGGGAATAAAAAAAGACAAGGAAAAACACAGAGAGTAAAAACAGGCCAAGCTTCATCTGTCCGCACACCACTGAAACGACAAGACAAGACTACAGAGATGAGCCGTGACATCCCACCACACACACACCACTCCTTGGCAGGGACAGGAGAGGCTGCACTCGTACTGCTCCAGCCCAGAGCAGGGCTGGCCCCTCTGCCTCTCTGACCCACTACCACTCCTGGAGGCAGGGTAAAGGGGACTGCACATCCCACACATCCCCACATGGAGGGTGCTTCAGGGACTGCCCCGCTCTGGGCCAGACGCTGGATGCACAGACATGTTTACACGTGCAGAACACTCACACACACACACAGAGCAAAGGACTCCAGCCATCACACAGGTGCTCCCATACAGCCACTCCAGCTACAGAGATGATGGCAAAGGCACTTTAAACCCATTGACCACACACTGGGAAGACCACATATGTAAATCCAAATTTTATAAAGTATGAAAGAAATGCTCCAAGTGGTGATTCGAAAAATCTTCTACCATGAAGAGCTGTTCCCCCTCTCCAAACAAAGAGCTAAATGCAGCAGAGAGGTATTAGGCAAGTGACAGACATGCGCAGTCTCAGCTGGACTCAGTTCTGAGAGCCTTATTTGGTACATTGTGCTGCAAGTCAGAGATGGACAAGAAATCAGGACAAAAACACCCAGAGAATTGAGCAGGTCCCAGTTTTTGTTCCTGCGGGAGAGACAGCAGAAGGTTAGTTGCATTTTCCTTATAGACAAAGGAGATCTTATTTCTCTAGCAGGAGTGACCTCACTGCAGCTACAGATCTGTGGCATACCAGCTGTAATCGAACCCTCGCTGAGAGAATACACAAATGGATTTGATAGTTAAAGACTGCTTATGAGTCACATTTTTGATGGGGGAAGGAGAAGGTGGGGGAAGGAATTTGCTTTCCAGCGGAAACACTGCAATTAGACAACAGCATGTGATATTACACAGTGCAACAGTACAGTAAGCCATTTCCAGCAATCAGAGGACAGGACTTTACCTGACACTGACACAATACAGGCAAGGCAACAAGCTACCAGTAACAGCTATCACAGTGGCCTATGGAGTGTAATGGAGCTTGCTGGAGAACAGCAAAACACTTATTCACATTTTTTCAATTGAACTGATACCAGGGAACTTGAACCAGCTAACTCAGAGCTTAACTGGCCCATAAGTGAGTGCCATACCCAGAGAGGAGCCCCACCAAGACATCTATTAAAGCAAACAGTCCTAAGCTTGAAGTCCAGATTTCCTCTGTCCTGTTTTAGAAAGGGGATTTACCTCTTGGTCTACAAAATCTTAGCATAAGGCTCATTTGACCCTGTGAGACCCTGTGATGGGAGGCAACCTCTTTATTGCTGCTCCCAAGCCACCACTTTATTTCCTAATCTAATGGAGCACATCACATCTGCATGGCTTCAGCAGACAATGAAGGGCTTCTGCCTTCTGCTCTGCTCTTCCCACCAGGGAGGATTTGTTTCCTACCCTTGCTCAGGAAGGACAGTGCTTCTGGCAAACCAGGTGTGTTTGTGGAAGGCTGCATTTCTGGAAAGCAGCACTAACATTGCAATAGCACAACACAAACTCTAAGTGCTGCCAGCGTGAACCAACCTACTGCACCCACTCTCTGGGACTTTGAGACTGAAGGGCAAGAGGATAGAGAAGGGTGTGGAGACTGAGGAATGGAACAGCTACAGGAATACCTGTCCTTGCTGCTGAAGCCTCCAGTGCCAACCCCTGCCTTTGGGAGGGACTGATGGACTCCAGCCATACCAAGAGGACTCACTGTGGTGCCACTTGGCCTGCCTGGGGGCAAGGTGAGGGGTGCTGCTCCAGCTGGGGGACAGCCAGCAGCTTTGTTTGAGGAATCTGGCACGGATCACACTGCATCAGTGGCCATGGGCAGGAGTAGGCTCCAGCAATAGTTTTTCACAGGTGTTGACACTTCAGATTAGAGCTGGAAAGGTGAGGAGACACATGTGAAATATACTAATTTAAACAGATTACTTTCTAGTTTGCCAAACATGAACAAGTTTAGGACCTACTATTTGTCTTTAATCGCTGGATTATCTCTTAATATCATTTTATATTAGTGACTTATAAGCAATTAAACCCAGTAGCAGGCTATTTTAGAACAGCTGTAAAGCAAGTGGAAACGCCTGGGCAGAAAGTTCTCTCTGCTCTTCTCTTAGTTAAGGCTTAAACAGCTGCTGCTTTATCTGAGATAAACCTGATAAACGATAAATTGAAAGTTTCATCTCTTTACAGGTTCCATTCACATGGTCCCTTATCTCCAGTTCTCTATCCACATCACTCTCAAGGTAAAAAACATGTTACATCAATGGTTTTTCTGCTTTTTTACAGAAAAAATGACTGATCAGTGATGGTAAATAACATCTGCCTCCCCACCATGCAGGGACAGAGGTGGAGGATTTTAGCCTGGGGTTACCCAGAGTATCCCCTGTGCAGAACACCATGGCTCACTAGGCACACTACCATGTTCTCATGAACCTGAGCTGCCTGGCAGTAGGCTGAACATGCCAGACTAAGTGCAAGTCAAGTCACAGCAGAAAAGCCATCAGAGGATAGGAAACTCTGGAAGGTAAAAACGGGGCTCCATTTGAGATCCAAGCTGAAACAGCAAAGAGGCAAAGAGCAAGGCCGTTATCAGACACATATCTGTATCAGACACATCTGCTAGTCCTGACTGTCAGACGGCTCTCATGCTCTACAGGCAGAAATTCCTATGCCAGCTGAATTTGGCTTTTACTCTGCCACAGATGTGCTTGTCTGTGCAGCAGCAGCAATACTCTAACCACAGCAGCTCGTTGCAGAAAGAATGAATTTGGATTTCCAGGGGCTCTGCTTTTGAACAGTCTTGGTCATTAGCTACCAGAAACAAGGCAGGGGGCTGTGGCCAGGATATGAATGCACTGGTCTAGGAGTTTAGATCGCTAGCTCAAACAAAGGAACACATTTCCAAAGCTTTTCAAAGTGGAAAGCTAATACTTCCCTGAAAGGATCAAGAAAGTTCATTATCCCAACTGGTATTGCAATTCTACTGGGAACTGCCAGCATCTGTCCTGTGTGAAAACCCTCTGGTACTATGCAAGGTATAAAAATAAAGGCCAGCCCAGACACTCTGGAATCCAAAAGACAGAGAGGTTAACAAAAACCCAGAGGGGGATGAACCTGTTCCTGCTTATCTCCAAAAGCACATCTTGTGTCTCAAGGATTCCACATAAATTGAATTTAATCCTTTACAGCTTTTAGTGGAACAAAAGGACAGATTGTCTTTTTTATGCCAGATTACATGAGAATAAGACAACCTTCCATTTATCTGATGAACAATGTTCTCATGCCACAGTGATGAGTATATTCCATCCTAGAGAGACAGGATGCTCAGGGTGGCCAACCATCCTTTCCTATTCATACTGCACACATATGCATGCATGAATTCAATTATGAACAGAAAATCTCAGAGCACCAGAGATATATTTCTTAGTTCTTTGTGCAAGTGGATATTGAAGGGGAGGAAATGGACATTTAGTTGGCACAGATATGCATTCCTAATTGTTCCACAGATGTCTGTGCAGGTCATGTGGGGAGGATAGGGAAAGATGTTTTGAAGTACATTTCTGTGTTGCATTATCATACACCGAACCACCAGTCACTCTCCATTTTCCATAAAGGTCATTTTAGAAATAATAAGACTTGAGCCTTGCAATGCACTTTGAACCATCAAAGGACTTTGCAAAGAATAAAACTGTTAAGCTTATTTAGTTGAGTTCTATAAAGCACATTGGAATCTTTAGATGGAATGCGCTAGCTGAAGGACAAAGATTATTATTTATTAAGCCATGATCATGACATTTATTACAGCACAGCAGAATGCTCATAGAAACACACTGACAGTGAACAGCTTCCTTACCAGGACAAAATACAACAAAAATATTCATAGCAATACTTGGGGAGGATTAAACTTGGCAGAAGCCCCCATGTGTTTCTCTGGCTCTGAAGCAGGGCGGCTCTGGTGTGAGGATTCTCAGTGACAGCAGCATGGGCCACAGCGCCGGCATCACACATGGCACAGCCGCAGCTGTGCCGGCCCGAGCCTGCTCACAACCAGCACATGCCCACACAAAGCTGCTCTGACGTGGGTCACGGCAGCACAGCCCCAGCTTTAGCATGGACGAGCATCCGGGGGCAGAGGAGATGAAATTAAAAGCACTGAAATTCCATAAAAAGGAGCGCACTTCCTTCAGCAGTGTCACTGGCCTGTGCTGCGCTGCTGTACCGCAGCGTTGTCCCCAGGTCAGCCTGTGCAGAGCACACACAGGGGCGTCGTGGCCCTTCAGACCTCCTCAGCCACACAGCAGCAGCCAAGGGCTGTGCTCCGTGCCCTCTGCTGCAGCCTGCCTTTGCTTCTTCTGACGGTCCAGGGCAGACAGCTCTCCAGAGCAGCAGGCAGGGTCATCCAGTCTGATTCAACTGCTGGGTCGTGTTTCCTGTCATCCAGGCATCCCCCTCACAAGTCTCTCTAGTCTCTGCTTGCCTGTAATCACTGCCAGGCCCTCAAGCACTGGCAGTGGCCTTCTCTGGTCAAGTGCTGTCACCCTCATCAACCCTGAGGAGAGGCAGGCTTAACGGAGCACACTGCCAGAAGTGTGCATACAGCTGGGCTGTAAACAAATGTATTCCCTTGTTATTTAACCATTTTTTCAGACATCTCCAGTTTTGGTTGCTGACCAACCACTGTCCTCAGATTCTATTCTTCTTCGGGCAGTAGCCTTGAGCTTTGACTGCTGTTGCTATTTTAGCTGCTTTAATATTACATAAGCAGAAAATGTTCTTTTTAAAGGCGTCAAGTCTTCTTGCTCCAGGCCCGTGTCAGTCATTCAGAATTATTATTATTTACACAAGATCCCTGCTGCAGTAAGTATCATATAGCCACAAGTAGCCATTTCAGTGAGCTCCCTCCGTGTCTGAGCCTAAGCTACTGCCAAGTTCTCAAGGGTAAAACCCTGCAGAAGCCAGAGAATTGCTGCTAGGGACAGAGCAGCAATCCAAATTTCATTTCTGGAGATGGCTCTTTGGTGAAATTTGGCAAATAAAATTTCAGACTCCAAGTACGGTTCCCTGCTGCCAAATGAAATACTAGTCTGGCCTTTCAAAAAGCAGATCAAGAAAGCACAGATTTTTGCAGTAACACCATTTCTATTTACTAATTTGCGATTTGGGGACAAAGCAAACAATTCAGTTTTTTGGTTTTTTTTAAGTAGCTGTGCGGCTCTTTCTCTACAGTATGTGTAGCATTTTGGGCTAAAGAACTTACTGCACTTGCCCCACTGGGCTGTGCCTTGAAGGCCTGAAAAGCAGCACTTAAGAGGAGAAAACTGGACTGAAAAGCAGCACTTAAGAAAAAACTGGACAGCAGATTTCTCATTTGATGTCAGGTATGCAGCCAGGGCTCCTGTAAGTACTGTTCTAATAGCACTGGCATTGCTTGCTGCGGTAAGCAGCACTGGGGAACACTTCTAGTGTCCCCATAGTCTTCCTACTCATCTGCTTCATGTGTAGAGAAAGGAAAGGGTGGAAAACCCCCTCATATAGGGAAAGAGGAAAATAACAGTGTATTTAGTATGGGGTGCACCACACAGGCTACCACCTTCACAGGCACTTTGTACAACAAGACTTGTGACTGAAAATGCTACTCTTGGTGCAGATGTCCCTGAAGCTGTAGGCAAATGAAAATATGTTCTTAAAAACCCAGCAGTATAGGTGAATCAGTGCAATTACACTATACTCCCATTGAGCATCATAAAATGACACCACCTTTTTTGTTGCTGTTTTTTTCCATACTAGGTCCAAGCTGCCTTCTATGATTCCTTGCCTTAAATCAATTTCTTAAATATCTTGAATCAATGTCTTGGATCTTTTGCTGCTAAATTAGACAGTGAGCTCTCTGGATTAGAGGAATCACATCTTCCATGTTTCTATTCCCTTCCCTTCTCCCTGCAGCATCAAGTCCCAAATCTAATCATTGTTACAATATACTATGTTAGAAGTAACCATGGACCACAAAGGGATGAGTGTTACTTCATGGTGGTAATGACAACAACCAGACCAGCACTGGCAAAAATGTGCTTGTGGTTAAAGGGCAGGACAGGAATATGCCACTGTGCTCCCTTTGAAATCTCTGGTATGGTCCAGATAGCCACCTTGCCCAGGCACACTCCCTACTCTTGCTTTCACCCTGATCTTGCTCCTCTGATGGTCTGGATGTTTGGTACCACCCTGCAGCAGTGGGAGGCAGCTCCTGGTGCTGATCCCAGTCCCATCCCAGCTCAGCAGCAGCAGCCAGATAGACCCATCAGTCCAAAAGCAGAAGGCTTATGAGGGTTGCTTTCCAGCACACTTAGTAAGATGAAAATAATAGCTCCAAGGAAAATGCATCCATTTTCCTTTACAAATCCCTGGTGTGGAAATGTTTTAACTTTTAATGAAGTCCATCTGTGCAAAGTGCTGGCTCTAAAGGATTTACAGAGACAAGACACTGGTGTAGCCTGCTTCCTCCTCCTCCTGCTTTTCCATTGATATAAAAAGCCCTGAGCAGTGCCCGGATACTACTTCTCAGCACCCAGTCTCTTCCTTTGTTAGCATGAAAAGTATAAAGATGCTAATGAGCCTGTGCTTTCTAACACAGCCCACTCACAAAGGATTACCTGGGAGGCCAGGAAAGAGGAGAAAATATGATCAAAAACATAAATCCCAGGAGTCAAGAGACAAACAAACATTTGAACTATTAGAAAAGCAATAGGCTGTAAATGAGAGCAGGCAAAACAGTCTCAAAAACTACACAGACTGGAAATCAGTGCTGCTGCTCAGCACGCAGCCATGCTTCCTGAGGAAGTGGACCACTGCTTGGGTATTCACTGCAATGAGGTCAATCATTACAAAACCACCAAGCAGTGGTGGTGCAGTCCACAGACTTAATTTCCACTGTAATTTAGCATTAATTAATGTCCTCTCTAGTAAACATGCAGGCACTTCCTAAAGATCCTACTGCAAGTCACTGATGCGTCTAATGACAATACTGTAGGACTATCACAAAGCGAAAAAATCAGAGATTTCTATCCTGCATCCCAGACCTGAGAAAATAAGACATTTCTATTTTATTCCTTGCATTAAAGAAATAAAATACTCTTCTCAGGTTGAGTAACTTTTTGAAGTCTTTAACTAATGTAGTAACAACAGGACTTTTTTTTTTTTGTAGAACATTTGTTACCATAAAGTGTAAGCAAAAATACCATCTAGGACCTAGTATGCACAGGAAATATTACCTGACAGCATCATCCTAATTTATGGGGTGTCATGTCTTAAATACGCAGAAGGACTTTATCAGGATCGCACAAGTTGGAGACTCACATTGTGAAGATTATGTGCAAGAAAAAGCAAACATTTATGTGTAAAAATGTGACAGCTAATAGCAAAACACATGTCAAAGAACATGCTTTTCTTTGTTCCTCGGTGAACATGAGGATCCTCTCACATGTGCAGACCACCCACAGCCCGTGCTTAGTCCCAACAGGACGGATGAACCTTACTGAGCACAAGTGTAACATCCAGTACACTCCTCAGTCCTCTGGGATTCATTTGCTAAACAAAGAGCGTTCATTAGTAAGAAACTGTAAAGTTGTTAAGAAGAGGCTTTTCTACTCCTTGAAGCTTTTGTGCCTTTTTCAGCCACACATCTACAGAAAGTAGAACACTGACAGTCTGAGCATGTCACAGGAAGCAAAAGCATCCCAAATACTGCAGCAATACAGCTGGATATCCACACAAATCTATGCAAGAACAGCCAACCTGGTAACTAGAATCCTTTCTCTCAGAGAGCAAAGGGTCAATCTGGGATGAGTTTTAGTGCAGCTTGCCTGAAAAAATGAAATTGCAAGAATACAGGGAATTTAAAATCATCCATAAATATACTGTGAGAGTGAAATGAGTGATTCCACTGCATAGATATGGCTTCATCTTCTGAATATGCTTAATTGGCTACTTCAGTCTTTCAAAGACTCTTATAATCCAAATTAAGCTGCAAAACAAAAAAGCAGTCCCCCATAATAAGCAACAAAAACAATGCCAGGAGCCAGTCCTAGAAGCAAACACACAGCATGAAAAGACTTTATCATTCTCATGTCCTCTTTCCATACTAACTCATGCATATACAGCCTTAAGATTGTATTTTCTTTCTTTAAATCAGAGGAAGGAAGAAATGAATATGAGATTTTATTATTAGTCTGTTGATTTACTATATGGAAATAAAACCTGACTGTAACTTCCTAATAAGCACCAGCACAAGAATGTTCTTTCTTTTCCTGGGAAAACCCGTAGCTACATTTCCCAGGGGTTCCTGACCAATGACTCTGGTTCTACAGAGTTTTGTATGAAGCAGCACATTTTTTTTCTTGATGAAATTAAGAGAAAGTGTACAGGGAATTTAGCACTTGCTTCTCTCCAAGCTAATTCAAACACCCTCAATGTAGAGCAACAAAACTGCCAGGAGACTATCCTAATATAAAACCTAGTTATTTTGGTATGTTGAAAACAGTTTTAAATTGGCAACATTAGAAAAATTGTTTTATGTGAATTGTGCCTAATTTCCAGCAGGTTCCCAGTGTGAGCCACTAATACCCACAGGCTCAATCATTGATGCATATAAGATGGATTAGGACAACTCCAAAAAGCTCTTCCGTTTTTAAAGGTACACATTCCAAAGTAGAGGCCTAAATATTGTCTCAGTATGGCTAAGCACTCTGGCTGATCAGAGCATGACCAGTTTACATTACTTCACCAAAGTTAGTTTGTACTGAAACGATTAAGCACGCCTTGATCCCAATCAAGGTAACTATGACACAGAAGTTAAGGAGTTGAAGAGAGAAAGGAATTCCCATTCTGCTCATGTTTCATTCTGTGTAACACCACATAAGCAGCCAAACCAGATTTGCTTTGTGAGTCAAACACAATGTTGATCAAAGAGATCACTGAACTTAAGTTGCTGGTTTTTGAACAAAAGGCCCCATCACACAACCCATACTGTAATCAGGGCATGAAGGCAGGGAATGTTCTCCTTTCACTGAAAACCAAGGAGATTTTGGGAAAGAGGAGAATGACCTCCTTGGATGGAAGTTGCTCTTACCTCGAACATAAAGGTTGGCTGGGGCAGAGTAGCGGGTTCCCGCACTGTTTGTTGCAACACACTCATATTTGCCTTGGTCCGACTCCTCACTGTTCTCTATTTGCAGAGCTCCTGTACACAAACAAGATGAAACAGACAATTCAGGTTATGGTAAATCTGGTAATCAAACCAACAGCCTCTGAAAAGGAAGGCCATGCCCCACACTTTTAAGGTACCTTCCTGGACAAATATTTTATTATGTTCCCTGAACCCACAAGGTACCAGCATGCAGCCAAAAGTACCCAGTCTGCTGTTAGGAACTTGTGAAATTGATTATTGTTATTTTTCTAATGTGCAGGGAACCAATTACTGATCTATTTCTAACCATCCCGACCACTTCTGTTTTTTTGCTTCAGTAAAGAAAGAAAACATACACATACACACATTAATTACAGCTTTGTATGGGACGCCTGCCTAATAAAAGGACCTCTAATAAGCCTTTAATCAAAACAAGCAAGCACAAAGCACACTTAAATGTAGCTGTTTCTTATCTGATCCACACAATGCCTAGCAAACTCTCAACAAACTACGACCTTCCTGCAGAAATTGGCAGAATCCCATCCCTCCCACCTCACCACTCTTCCTTGGTGATGTCTCAAGAAGACATCTCTTTTGAGAAAACACTTCGCCTTTTGTCAGCTTTTTCCATGTTAATGCTCTCCGTATTTTTTCAGATTTCATAATATACAATATAAAAACATGAGAAGGTTAGTCTGAGACATGAAAGATACACACCAATGCAATACACCCGAATTGCTGCACGAGGCTCATGTGAAGGCCACCCTCCCTTTGTCCCAGCAGCCCATGCTCCCCCAGCTTTGGATTAGGAACAGCTGCTTATCCCAGGCCACACATTCCTTGAGACACGATCTGATCCCATCCCCAAAGTGCCAAATGCATGAGGGGCACATGTAAATTATGGCAGTAATTGTCAGGCACACAGAGTAGCAATTTACATGGGGAACCTGTACAGTACCAGTGATGTGGAAGTGAGTGATGGTCTAAGCTGGTTTTCTCTCACCTACTCGGCATATTCCACTGGTGTCCAGCAGCGCCGAGCTTGGCAGCCTGGCCTTTCATCCAAATTCTTGCCCAGCACAGATGACTGCACAACTGGTCACACCTAAACTCCTTTAACTGGGCTCCATATGCATACTAAAAGATGGAGATGCAGAGGAAGAAAGAAGTAGGACGCATATGACAGCAACCTGGCACCGCAGGAGTGTGTGGCCTCTGGCCAGATACTGAAGTGGCTGCTGCTCAGCCTGTTTTCTCCAGACAATGTGGGAATCATTTTCTAAGTGCCTCCAAGTGCTCAGATTCTGCTGGTTAGTATTGCCTGCAAGAAGGGAACTCTGCTCACAAACCATATACCAAACTAAAAAATGTTAACCCCTTTGCTTGTAATGATCTGAACTCATTTCTGCCCGCCACGGTTCAAAATGACCACTGAGAGCTGCACTGAGAATAGCTGGTGAAATTGCCTTCTCCTTTCTTGCTGGTTCAAGCTGCAGAGGTCAAACTCAGTTTTTCATATCATCAGCACAGAAGAAAAACTAATGTGAATCAACCGCTGCTACCTACATTATTTAGACGGATAAATTGAGACTGTAGCATAAGCCTATATGTCATGGGGAAAAATGAACTTCCTTGGGTTCTGCCATATAATAAAAATTATCTAGAGGGCCCTCCCTATTGTTGTATTAGTGCTGGAAATGAGGCTTCAGCTAGACAGAGAAAGCTTGTTTGCAAGAAGTCTTTCCACCTACTAACAAAAGGAGCTGCCAGCTTGCCTGGCCACAGCACTCTCTGGACACGTGCAGCCTGAAGCCTACAGAACTCGGTTGCTTAATTCAGGAAGAACAGTGAATTTCTATACCCTGTCTGGGAAAAATAACTTCAAGCAGACAGCAGGATGATAGGCAGTGGAGCAGTATGAAGTTTCCCAGCATTGACAAGATAGAGAGAATCAGAAAATCTAGGAACGGAGAAGACCTATTAGGTTACCTCTTGCATCCCTGGGGGCCAGGGCAGGATTGCTCCCTGTTGTAAATGTACTTGTCTTATGTCCAATTCCATTTTAAATGTGCCAAGTGATAGGTCTTTCACCACTTCCTCAAGGAATTGATGCCACTGCCTGGTTATGCTCTCTGTCAGGAAGATTTTCTCAGAACTCACCACTTATTACCTCCCTTTGTAATTTCTGCTCATCATTCCTTGGGCATGCATGTGCTGCAGAGCTCATTCCAAGTGCTTCCACCAAGCTTGTATGGGAAAAGTTGTCTGCTGCAAAATATACCCAAGCTTAACAAAAAACTCAGCTGGCTGGGTTGTAAGCAGAGCCAGCTTCAAGTGATAGTAGTGTCCTGCTTAGAAAAAAAGTTAGATCCCTAAATAATTCTGCCATAAACACAGACCTTTTTATATGGCCCTTTTAGCCATTTAATACATATCACTGGTACTATTTTACCCTTTATACTCATGATCATCATACCTCTTAAATGTCAATCAAACTATTTTTCATCTTTAGGGACCTCAACAGCAGAAACAAAAAAGCGAATGAAGAAAATGAGGAGAAAGTTGAAAGAAATGCTGTTATTGCCTGTCAACATGGACCAATTTCTAGAATCATACTATGAATGTGCAATGTGTCAGCAACTGCCTACAAACTGCTCAGGGACATTGGGTTTGTCTGGGTTGGCACAACTATTCAAACTACGGTGTGTCAGGAGGAAGATAATAACCCA
The DNA here is from genome assembly GCA_013399455.1 of Anthoscopus minutus. NCBI lineage: Eukaryota > Metazoa > Chordata > Aves > Passeriformes > Paridae > Anthoscopus > Anthoscopus minutus. The sequence continues at coordinate 186,766 of VWYI01022609.1, forward strand.
GAGAGCAGAAGGAAGTTAACAAACCTCTCATATGAAACAGAAAGAAAATAGGTAGTGCAATAAATCATCCTTAGACAAACTTACAGATCCTGCAGCATAACTGACAGCCAGCAGAAATTGGAAGGATCATGGAAAACTGATTGCAGTCAGTGGGGCTGTAGGGGTTTTCTTGAAGGACAACCTACAACTAACTGATGGATCCAGGAAAGTGTAGGTTGTCTCAGAGTACAAAGATTTATGAATAAAGCTAAGAAGCTCAGACATTTCTGGAATCAGAAAGCTGGAGGCAGACATGCATTTGAGACTCGGGGAAAAAAAAACTTCCTAAAAAATGCTCTCAGCCCTAGTTACAGTGATCCCAGAGAAAGAAAGACATCATCTCTTGGAGGGTTAATGTCTAGGCTGGACAAGACACATGGAGTACAGGAAACTTAAGAGCTGAATTCTGAGTAGCATCTTTCCCTGAAATTCATGGAAGCTGCATCCAAAGACACTCAAAAGCGCAGTGAACTCTTTGCCTTGACAAGTGCAAAGGATCCAATTTCTATTCCTAGCCCTGTCAGCGTCTCATAATCTTCTGCGCCTCTGCAAACCAGGGCTAGGAAGGCTGATTTACTTTTATTCATGACTTTGGGATTTATGTTGCATAAGTTGCTGAGTGAGGTCTTGTTCACATAGGATGTTACTGAAGACTTCTCACATGGACTCCCCCAGTGCTCCTGTGCAGGGTGCCTTGTTCCCATTTGTGTGGCATGCAATCAGACAGCAGGGCTTCCGTGGGTGCATCAGGGCCATCCACCACCAGGACACGGATACAAGTACACACAGGAGCAGCAAACAGCTTGTTTGGGAGTTTGGGGGGAGCTCTCCAACAGCACATGCACATCAGAGTGAAACCCATCCCTGCTGTGCACCACTTGACTCCTACTGTTGCTGCACAGCAGGGCTCCAGAGGAAGAGGGGAGCAATTCCTCCCCACACTGCCATGTCAGGTCAGTCTTGCTTGTGCCTCAGACCTGCTCCTGATAATAGTTTATCAGAGAGCTGACAGCTTCTGAGAAAAGCCTCTGGCTGCTCTCCAGTACCAGGGAGAATGGTGACCAGGCAGAGTTTTCTAGAGCTGGGGGCAGGAATCAGCCCTGCTGACTGACAAGCATTCCTTACTTTATATTCTTTATTCCTCTTTACTCTGCGCTAGTATCTCCCTGCCAGCCTTTCCCTTTCCTCTCCTAGCTTTTCTTTTGCTCTTTAACTTGGGCACAGACAACAGCCTCGTTAGCAGCTTTCCAAGATACTTATCTATTCAAACATACTTGTGCTGAGGCAGAACCATTAGTCGCAGTGACAGTGGTTAAAAGAACCATTTAAAAAGTGCCCTGTACAGAGAAAACATGGGGAAGGCAGATCCTGATAAGGGAGCTTTTTGGCAGTGCTGGGTACTGTTGTGCCATGAAGGGCTTGTCACTCTCTTCTCCAGGTGACAACCCAAATGTTGTGGCTCTGAGCTGCCATACAAATTGATCTCTCTGAAGTCCTGCTCCATAACCCATTGGGAGCTTGTGCTCTCTTTTCCCAGAGAGCAACCTCAAGGAGTGAAACACCACAGCTCCTGGGGCAATGCTTTTCTGTATCAGTTCACGTTTGATCTCCATCCCCAGCAGTGGGAACAGCTCTTTTTCTCTATCAGGGCATTCTCAGTCTCAGACCTCTGGGCTAACAACCAGGAGACTGACTTTTTGCCCTGGTTATAAAATTAGACATGGAATTAAACACTCCTTTAAGTTACCCAAGAGTCAGAGAAACCAGGCTGCAGACACAGCACTCATCTAAGGAAAGGACTTGTAATGGTAATGAACCCAATACCTGGGTCCTTCCTCTCAGCAAAGAGGTAAACTGAGCTCTCCTGCATATTAGAGCACATGGCTAACCCTAAAGCCTTCCCTTTTCTTTCCCCCTGCTTCCCAATGGCTTCCTTCACATAAATACTGACTTTTCCTCCAGCAGTATTCTTAGCACCCTCTTCAGCCAGTTCCCTCTTCAACAAGTGCTCAAGTGTGTGTCCCAATCCCTTCTGCTAAAAATCTCCTCCCAGGGGAGGAGATTTTCTCTAATAAAATCCAGAGCTGTGCATCAGGGTCAGAGACAATCCCAGACCAAAAAGGACTCATAAATGTGAATATGGTGGACAAAGAAACAATGTGAAGCCCTGACAATGGGAGAGCATCCTGGTTGCTGCCTGAGATAACAAACACTTGCTGTGGGAGCTTCAAAAAAACATCAAACCATGTGAGAGTCACTAAAAATGAAAATAAGCATTTCCCATATTCCCAATTTTTGGTAATTTATTATAGCAGCATCTCCCAGATGTTACAGAGGATTGTACCTAGTCTCCACAAGCTATTGGCACTCACTGCCAAATATGCAAAACAAGGTAACTACAAATGTATTTTCATTGATAGTGTTCATTATGGTTATTATGCCTGCGAGGACAGGGATTGGCATACAAGGGGCCTGTTCTGGATGGCAGCACTGCTGAGAATCACTCTCCTGAGCACCAGAGGCAGCTGCTGATGGTACCTGACTGATGCCAGGAGCTGGACTCAGGCAGAGGAAAGGAGACCCAACATTCCAACATTCTGGGCAGTGTGAGGCCTCCTCTTAAGACAGGAGAGTTTCAGGATGCTCTGATCTCTCACTAGCAGGTACAGGGAATCTCAGGGGACTCTGCCTCAGAAGCAAAACTACAGCACTGTCAAAAGCACAGTAACACCTCTGTGTGCTTCTAAAGGGACATGAGTCAATCTGAATGTGACAGTAAGAAACATGGCATTACAAGCATTTCCAGGCACTATCCCACCCAGCCTCCCCCGACACTTCTCCTGCAAGCAGATCTCATTTTAAAACTGTTTTCCTTTTGCTTTCTTTTGGTGACTGGAAAATCTAAAGAAACAGGAAGAAAATCCTATAATACACAAAGTACAACCAAATGTACAAACATTCTCAAAAAGAGACAGCAAAATTCTTTTAGCTTCCTCTAATCTCTTTGGACAGCTTTATGTTCTAGCTCGCAGGATAGGGCTGAAATAATGGAGCTATATTTAAACCAGTTCACTTGGGACTGGAAAAGGTTTAGCTACAGCTATACAGAACTTGGTGCGGGTGTTTACATGGCTTCCCAGACAGCTTCTGACACCCAAGTGAGCTGATCTAAAGTTAATTCAGACAGACCTCTGCTACGCTGACGTCTGCAAGGAAGAAATACTCTTATGTATAGGAACCTCTGATATTTCCTGTGGTGACAGAAAAGTAACAAATAAATCTGTCTGGAAAGGGATAATGCCTGAGATGATGATATTTCTTAACTTCCTCATGCAATCTAGTGCCTGCTCAGTCCAGCACCCACTAGAAACACAACTGCATTCTGCTCTTTTACAGCCTAGAGCAGGAAAATGCAGCCAGGTTTCATGAAAGGTTGAGGGAATTAAATTGCAGAGAAATGCTGGAAATGAACATGAATCAAATTGCGAGAAATGCCGGAAATGAACATCTTATATTATAATTTCAAAATATAAATGGGGAAGAACTTGCTTAAACATGGATTTGCCAATACTATCTGTGGGTCACCTTAAGAAGCTAGCTCTTGCCTAATCTGAGAGGCATTTGCCAGCTCTATGTCTTTCTGATGAACAAACAAGGATTTCAAGATTAAATTATTATCTGTGGCAGTCCCAGAGGGGTTAAGAGTGAAGCTACAAATGGAAATTCTGAATTATGGATGGGAGTTCCTCCCATTTCAGGGAAGCCAGAGATGTCTCGGACAGAAAGGGCAAAATATGTGTGGGCAAGGTTAAACAAGTTTGTTTAGAGATAAAAATCTCCTCCTGTTTGGAGAGGTGCATAGTAGAATATCTCAGATCATCCTCTGTCTAACCACCTGCTGTTCCTTCCATGTGGGTTTGTCGCCACTCTGACAGAAACATCATGGATACCATCCCAAGAACTCCAGACACACAACTCCTAGTGACACAGTCACAGCAGCAATGAAACCAAACCAAAACCACCCCTTCCCCCCAAACATTATGACCAAAAGGGTTCATTAAGGGTAATTAGTTCACCCTTCCTTTCAGACCAAATGAATGGATTCCAAAGCATCAAACTTACCTTAATGAGGAACAAGAGTGCAGCTGGGTATAGAACATGGCAGAACAGTCACTTCTACATGGACACAACCTCACCATCATAAAAGCACTTTCATCTAATCTGTCATTATCTTTAGAAATTCAATGACCTCTGTTTTAAGTAAAAGGCATCAGGCTGACAGAAATCCTCTAGGAGAAGCCAGAGTGCAGCACGTGGCTTCTGTTTGCTCTCACAGAAATGTCATCTTTGACATTCAAACAGGACACATATATTTTAAATAATGTCAAGAACACTCTTAAAATACCTCATCAGGACTCAAATGGGGGTGGGAAGGGGGTGGGGATGTGGGAAACTTATGTTTTATGAGATGGATGGTTCTTTCCACAGAGATGCGATCGGTTCCCAAGCAGGACGTATGGAGCATCCATGTGGTTCTGGTGCTGAGTCACTAATGCCATCAGCTAGGACAGGCGTGCAGCATGGCATGAGGGGAGGCCCTGGGATGGCTGCACACTCAGCGTGCTCGGCCGGGAGCTCAGAGCGGATGGCGAGTTAGCATTCCATCTGTCACTTCATTTTAGCATTTGCGGTAGAAATAGGGGATGAAGAAATAGTTTTAAGGAGTTTGTAACATCACAGCTGTCAATCTCCAGTGTTCCAAAGGGAGGAATGACAGATATGTAAGCCCATTCATATAAAAATAAGGTTTGCAGTCTTTTTCCCTGACCCAGATTTGCTACAAAGGCAACTTAATGCAAATACATATCAAACAGAAATTCACATTTACTCTAAAATCACTTAACAGGAGCTGAAAACATTAACCCCCAGCAACAGAACCAGTTCCAAGAGTAAGATTATTAACTTCCAGCAGTGATTCAGGGAAAGGGGGGAGGAAAAGGGAGAAGGGGGAAAACTGACCAAACGAGGTTGTGTTGATTTATAGATAGCAGTCATTCTGTCAAGAAATCCAGAGGTCAATCAAGAGGGGTAAATCAAAATCACAAGAGAATTCAGAAGGGCCTTAGCACATAACACTGATTAACATGCTAAAGTTAATCTAAAGAGACAGCTTTGAGCGTTTAGGCTAGGAAAAACAACACTCCAATTGGAAAGTCATTACTGGTGCACACAGGCTGTGAAAGCTACCCAGGGACTGGGCTGGGCTGTCATACTGGGGGGGGGGTTTAATTAATGAGGGCTTAAACAGCCAGATGCGCTTTTGATTTGTCTATTTAAAACAAACCTTAATGATGCAAAACAACATAGGAATGTCCAGCTCAGAAAGAGGGGGGTCTGGGTCAGTGGTTCTCTACTATGCCATCACATTAGAGGGTGAGTGCACTTAAAAGAGAAACATGAGGAACACAAAGGTGCTCCTTTTATCCCAGAGTCACATTTGCTCAACCTTTCAAGAAATTTTCTCCTTCTATTTAGAGTTTCATGACCATCAGCAACAGCACAGATGAATTTGACTATTCTCTTGTGAAAATGTTACCTCCATACACTTATACCAAAGCAATCCATCTAAAACCCCGGAGACACAAGACCTCAGAAGAGAAGTTCAGAGACTTTCAGGAGCTGCAAGAGATGTCAACTCTCCTGTGGTGGAGGTCTGGGAGCATTTCCCAAACTTTTGCAAACTTTCCGTTGAATAACCCCCTTTCAACAATGCAAAATTGCAATGGATGAGTCTACAAGAATTCACGCTAAAACCCAACTGAAATAAACACACTAGTGGGAGAGTGCAGATGAGTGAGAGCACTGGCAGAGTTAGGGCTGAGAATAAAAGCTGGAGATGAGAAACACCAGAGGAGAAGGGACAAGGCAGACAGGAGATGGAGTGACGTGACAACTGGAGGCACATTTCAGCATTCTTACCTCTGATCGGTGTACCACCTGGTGAGGTAATTTGAATGCAAATAAGATTAGAGAGAAGCATTAGTACAAAGAGGAAAGGAAGAAAATTATAACTAAAAAGCAGAAAGTTTTTTTTAAAGCTAGAATTTGTATTAGCGCGACAGGAATAAACAAAAAGAAACTGATGTGCAATAAAAGTCAGAGTGACACTCTCAGGAGGTTAGTAAAGCTTATTGCTTTCGGGAATGCAGCATCCAGCCCTGCATCTTGCCATTAAAACCCCCACCCTCATGAACAGGGGCCAAACTAAGCTGCCGAGGTGGCACTGCTGGCTAGCCTCACCACTTGCATTCACCCACACCACTGTTCAAGCAGTTGAGATGGAGCACACTTTGGAGAGATGGTGCAGGGCCCCTTCATTCCTCATAGAGAACAAGGAGGGTGTGTCCTGGGGCTGTGTGACTGTGAGTGTTCTGGGCAGGAGGGGTGGAAAGCACATGGTTGCGGGCACTTGGAGCAACTTGGCTTTGAGGTTAGAATGACCAGTGGGACAAAATCTGCTCGCTTAAAGACATTAAACTAAGAGGAAAGTGTAATAAATCAGTTTTGAGTCATTCTCCACTTTCGCATAACCCTTGCATCAGGTTCCCTCTGGCAAAGAAATTGGTGTCACGCAGAATTAACTTTACATACAGAAATATTTCGAAATGAAGTGGTTTCTGGTAATGTAACGATGGCACGCTAGCCAGACCTCTGCTGCTCCTGACTAATTTGGATGTTAGCAGAAGAAAGGAATCCCTCTTTATAAGGCACTGGAGATAATTTTACATGCTGTAATGAAGAGTATCTTATAAGGAGGGCTTCTCTGTGAGTAAGGTTAAATTATCCCGTTGCAACAATTTATAAAGGTTCATTTTATGAGGTCAAGGTATTTACCAAGTGGAGGCTCCACTGGTCAGTGTCTCGAGTTCAGTGTACAATCAATACTGAAGCATGATGCAGAAGCTCCAGTTGGGTAAATTGGCAGGGAACCCTCCTTATCCCTGCTTTTGTCCCCTTGGTCTTAATTTGCACATATGAAGGCTGTTAGTATAAGGGAGAGATTCATGCAAATAGAATCTGTAGGCAGTTCATGGTATGTGTTGGTTTTATGCAGATTTGTAGGATCTGAATACCAAGCACTTACCAAAGAAAACTGAGGAGTTTAAACAGACAGAAAAATAGGGTTAAACAGGACAGTGTTGACAGTGTGTCAAATCAGGTTCAGTGTACTGATTAATAAATACCAGTATGCATACAAGAGTGTGGTGTATCACAGATTTACAGGTCATTCCACTATCCACAACAATGATCACCCAATGGGAATGAGAGACAGAAAAGAATTTCTGTAAATACAAAGAAGGTATATTTTAAGCACATTTAACTTGCCTCTTAGAAAGTAATTATGATATTTATACTTATTCTTTTTCCTTTCTAACTACCCTTCCTTTAGGCAGAGTCCCTTTTTTGAAGCAGGAGCACAATTCAAACGACTCATGTTAGCATTTTCCTCTGCTAAGATGACATTATCCCATTTTAACTTTATGTCTCGTTATATTTTCTGATGTCTTCTATCCAGAGATGACTGAAGCATCAGGAAAAATCTTGCAGTGACTGAAGTTGTGCGTAATCTATCTCTTGGAATAATAATCTGCTACTTACTTATGCATCTTAGTAACTACTGCTACCCTTAATAGAATAGTTATACCCAGAGATACTTGCATGGAATAGCACAGCCATGGAAAACAGGGTTATTTATCTTTGCCCGTTTGGAAAGTTTGCCAAGTGATATTTTTGCCCTGTTTGGTCTAGGGCATTCCTGCTCTGGTGTGCTGTGTGCTTCCCCCACCCCATGCCTTCCAGCTTTCAGAGTTAAGGAAAGCATCACCACCATGTGTCACTTCCCATGGGAATGGTGCAACGACTTTGAGCACAAGCCCAAGGGGCCGAAAACATGACTTCCTTATGTCTCATCTGGCTGAAATAGGGTTTGTTGCTCTGTCCTAGAACTGAAAAGATTTGCAGGAAATCTTTTTATCTACTCCCTGCAGAGGCTCAATCCTTTCTCTATTATGCAATTGTCTGTACAGAGCTCTAGAAGCAACTGCATACTACTTGAAGCAGATGCCCTAAAATGTTAAATGTGGTCAGCTGATTTTTTCATTACTTAAATCGCAATCCTCCTTGCTTCTGAACACAATCCAGCCCTTGTGGGAGCAACATAGAGGCTTGCTGTATTTACTGCAGTGTTTGTTTCATGCCTCTCTCAAACTTGCAAAGTTAAGACATACACTTTTCATTCAGAGGACACCATTATAGAGTGTGCACAACGCTTTTCAGTCAGACCCCAAATTTCCTCATCCAGAAGGAAAAAAAGGAAGTTTCCCTTTATCCTTCACATCATATGATGATTCAACTCTGTCTGTTGTTCTTTCAGGTGTCCCTCAAAGGGACAAATCACAGTACACAGGCCACAGAGTGCCAACAGAAGAGAGTCCATCAAGTGATGGAGGTGTCATCATTCCAAAGGTTACTGAGGCCAACCTGAGCCCTGCGATCACCAGGCTGCTTTATGCAAAGGGCACCCCAAGATCAAACTTCAAACCCAATTCCTTGTGTTTGACAGGTTTGAAACACTCATAAGGAAGAAGAGTTTATTTCCTCTTCATGATGACACTAATACCCCATACATTCACCTCAGTTAGGAATGAGTGCTGATCCTGATATTCTTTGCGTACTGGCAGTATCCAGTCAGACACCCAAAGTAAAAAAAAACCACATAGGATGATACACTGGAAAACCCCCTGGAGTTATTTGTGTCAGTATTTCCCAGTGTGGAGAAGCTGTGTTAGAGAAGGGACTTCATTCTGCTGACAAACTCATCACAGCCGTACTGACATACCACTTCCTTGTAGGAACCTAAACCACAAAAAAATCACTCCAAAGCAACATCAGCAGAGAAACCAAGGCTCGTGCTAGCTGCAACTGTGCACTGGAGCAGTGCAACACTGAATCCCAGAGAACTCTTGACAGTGCTTTTGGCTACTTCCTAGTACAGGTTATGGGGAAACTCTTTTCAAAAGGGAAATACTATTTGCTACCAGATGCCACAGGGAGTCTGAAGGTATTCCACAACTGCTGCGAGCACCTCACACAGCAAGACCCAGGTGTGCAGTTAGGTTCTTCCAGGAGCCAAAACTTCAGATGTCAACTGGCTGGTGTTGGCCATTATATTACTTCAACCCTTTTCCAGTCAGTCTTTTCTGAGAGAGCATCCATCTTTGTGTGGGTTCCCCGATCCTTTTGGATAAAACTATCCAAATATCCATTCTTGTAGGCCGTCCTTACATCTTGTCCCAAGTCAATGCCTATCTGATGTCTGGACCCGAAGCTGTTCCTTGATGAGAGCTGAACATCTGCTGGATACTGACTGCTGGGTATTAGCAGCGAAGCAGGATATGGACATCATGGCCACTTCACTGGGACTAAGAGGCACCACCTCTTCCTGTATGTTGGCTCTGTGCATGTTGGGTATTCTTTTTGTTTCCAAGTAAGTAGTGCTTCTACTGATAGGATCAAGCTTTCTGGGAACTCTGAGAGTCCAAATGCAGCAAGGTAATATGGTGAGCCAGGTCCCTCTGCTTCTGTGTTAGAGGCACCTTCACTTTTCCGGAGAGTGACTGAAGTCACCTGCAGAGTCCTCTCTAATACTTTACTTGCAGTTAACTGTCTGACAATCACAGCAGGATCTAGGGTATGGTTCTGTAACTCAGTTAATTGAAAGTGATTAAAAGAGAATGATACTTTCTGTAACACCAACTTCCCTATTAGATGAAAGATTATGCTTTCTGAACTTCTGGAGTTTCCTTACATGGCAAAGACTTATGTTAATACTCAGAATAGCTATTTATTCTTATTTGACATTTTGTTCATAGGTTTTCTGAAGAGCAAGGTGGAACAATTCTTCAGCTATGAAAATCACTGGAAACATTCAAAAGCTTTGAGACTATGAATTCAAACTGAGTTGATTTGAAGTCCTCAGGAGCTTCTGATCCAAGAATCTGTACAGAAGAACTGTAAAGCATCAGCACAATCTGATCTATACTAGGAGAGCTTCTACCACATCATTAACTGATTTTAAAACATGGTTAGAGGTGCAGCATTGACTCTGGCTGCCAGAACTAATGTGTGTCATCACCTGCAATACTAGAGTGCCCGGACAGTTTTAAAATCAGTTCAGCCAAACGAATTTTAAATGTCTTAGCATGCTAGGGAGGTTTCCCAGCCCAGAGCTGGCCTTAGATCCTGTATCACTGACTAAGAGGCAATGAGTGAAGCTACACACCCCGGGGGGAGAACAGGGAGTTGTCCTGAGTCACTGCACTTGCAGAACAGCAGCCTCCCCACAAGAGGTGGGAAGTATTAGGAAGATGAACAAGGGAGAATTTGCTCCAACCAGTATGAGTCAGAGACCTTGCTTCTGCCTTGATCTGGGAAAATAGAGGTGAAACCCCGTATTTATTTGTGTTCTCTTCAGCTGTTAGCCTAACATTTACTTGCAAAACTGCCCAAGAACTGGACTTAAAATAGAATCAAGCTTTACTTGGGAAGAAAAACCTAAGCAATGATAAGAAATAGTTAAAAAAGTCCTCCAAATATAGAGCTATGCTGTCAGAAGGTGTAATAGGAAAAGTGCATATACACAGATATAGATATAATTAGTAAATATGGGAGAGTAGGATACAAGGCAGATTTATTAACTGTCCATTTGCTCCTGACAAAGACACCAGTTTGCTGGGGTTAAAAAACCCTATGATGGTGGCTTGGATGTCTTAAACCATGAACTCCAGCACCTTGACAGAAGATGAATAGAACTCTAGAAACTGAGGTTCAGAACTCCCTGGAGCACATGATCTGACTGCATGCAAGTTCAAAGACCTGCCTGAAGCCCCCAGAGCACTGCCAGCCCACATAACTGTGAGTGTCAGAAGAGAGCACCTTTCCCAAACATGCTGCTTCTTCACCTCAGACTATTTATACCATACAAGGAACCTGAAGAAACAGAATCATCCCTCAACCCCCTCTCTACGTCAGACTCCAGAGCTGCTTTGACCTTGTGACCTGTATTTCGTACATCTGAATACTAATACATTATGTACTCATTGAAGGTCAGACCCTATATACACACTACTGGGCTCACAATGTGCTGCAGCTATTTTAACTATATTACATCTGTCTCACTTTTATTAGGTTTTAATTAAACAAAATTAAATGAGCGTATATTTAGATTGAGATAGTATAAACTGACATTCATGCAGATATGCCAGCCTGACTGTAAGATATGATCTTAATGGAGCAAAGACTTTGCAAACTATTAAACTCTACCATATAATGAGGCATCTATTTAAATACTCTTTTCTTTGAAAAGCAACTCTGCCTAACTATGGTGTAGTGTTGGAGAGCTCAATTAACATCTTGCAGAATTAATGGGAAAATGCCCAAGCAATCACACTGCTCATACAGGGTGCTGCAGTCAACTAAGCGGGACTCAGGCACTTCAAAGTGCAGATCCCACTTTATGTCCACAAATACAGGAAAAAGCCACAAATGCAAGCAGGGGTTGAATCTCTGGCCCATGAGAAGCTGGAAACTTCACGCTCCCCACTCAGGTCAGGGTGGAGCAGAGCCTTGGTGAATCTTGGCATCATAGCACTAGATCCCAGAAAACAAAACTTCAAACTCGTATCTGGAAGTCTCTGAACTGTAGAAACCTTCCATACTACATTAGAGAGCTAATCAATTTATTTTGTGAGTCTGAGGATGTGTGCTGCTCATTGATTTCTAAAAGGCTCCCTTGACACGTCCCTTGGTAATTACTGTGTCTTCCGCAAGCAGCCAGCTCTAGAGTTTGAATCCCACGTGAAATATTCAATTGAGATGTTGCTCAAGAACGGCGAAAAGGAATCAAAACTTGGACACTGTGACAGGCTTTACTAGTTTGTTTTTAAACTTTCTATCTCACCAAACTTGTGAAGCAGCTGGTAGAGAGGCAGCCAAGTGCTTGTGAAAAGGAGGATGGAGAACGTACAGCAAGTGCATCAGAGGCTGCCTTGCTGCTCATTTATGGTAATTTCTGATGCTGATTTAGTCAGCTACAAAGTGAAACACATCCATGTGCACGTTCCTATTGCTGCTTCCTGAAGCTTCTTGGAATAATTAACAAGTGTGATATTTTCTTCCAGCACAAACAGATCAAGATTAAACCACGTTGCGGGGGAGATAAGCTAAAGGTCACTGGGAAATTTCATAAACTATAAATGCAATATATAATTAGCGTTCACTGGTACATCAAGGTGGGATCAGGAGTGTCAGGCTGGGTTCTATTTTTGCTGAGAGTGATGTCTCACTTACCCACTCCTCCAAGTACAAACCTACTTATCATCCAAGCATCATCAAATGTATGCAGAAGGCTCCTGCTATGGGGAAATGTTTCAAGACGTTCACCTTGGTTAGAAGAAGATGGTGATTCCCTGGCAGCAGCACTTGTAACAAATGGCTTTTGAGTGTCCAGAGAAAATCGTGGCCAGGCAAGGCAGTCTGCTTCATATTTAAGCATGAGACCTCTCTAGACCAAAGTTGTTCCAGCTCTGGTCCCTTGTTGTCCTGGGGTGACTTTATGATGCCTGTATCCCCAGTCGTGTGTTCTGTTTATGTTACATATGAAGTTCTGCACCTTTAAGACAGGTTCTGAGAGCGAAGAGGAGAAAGAAGAAGCCGCAGTTTGTTTTCAGAAACAGCTCTCACTCCCCCACAGCTCTCTCCGGACTGTGTTGTCTGCAGCATGGACAGACAGTGGGACAGAGCTCTCCTTTGCTTTTAGTTTTTAGCTAGCTGGGGCAGGGAAGTTCCCTGGACTGTGGTTTCTTTTTTTTTCTTTTTCCTTGGATCTGTTCAAACCTGCTCTGGACTGGAAACCCAGCACACCCCAGGAGCCCACGCCTGTGGCCCACCGGGGCCTGGGCCTGGGCACTCTCCAGCACCTGAGAGACTGAGAAGGGACTGAGTGAGCTGAGCTGCACCTCACGGCAAGGACTTTCCTGGATTTGCCATCTCTTTGAACAGCGAGAGGTTTCATTGTTTAATATTAGTCCGTTTTTATGCTTGTGGATATTTTGCTTGTTAAATAAACAGTTTTCTCCACTTTCCTTCAAAGAAATTTTTTTTTCCCCAAGCCAGTTGGGGGAGGGGCAGCTTGAATCTGTTTATTTTGTTTTCCTAGAGAGACCCCATTTGGAGGTTTCCTCTCAAATTTGTCCTAAACCAGGACACTTGTTTACTCTGTGTAGGGCACTGGGGACTTTTTCCCCCAGACTAAGGCTGCTGTGTAGTCGTGCTGTGCATTGTTAAACAGCCACTCACTGGGGAGCTCAACTTCATCAGTGAATAAAGCAACATTTTATTTTCTTTAATTCTCTAATGGGCCTAACAGTCCGGGGAAGCTGGACAGTGCAGGAGAAAAACAAGAATTCCTTGCTAAAATGAGTGCATTCTTAGTCACCCCCAAGAAATAACTATCTGTATTTCAAAAGCTAGTATTTGGCTTGTCAAACAAAAGAATCAAAAAGAAATTGGGTACTTCAAAACTGTGTCCACCTTCCTTTGAATCCACAGAATTGCTGCTTTTTGGACTTTTCTTGATTCTTGTGCTGTCACATAGTAAGGATGGCAATGAGCTCAAGGGAAAGCAGAGCACTGTCTTGTAGAGTCTGTATACAGAGTAAAGTTGCATATGCCCACTGATGGTAAAATCCCAGTTAGTATCTCATTATCCTGATTTGCACTGTGCTCCTATTAAAAAATACCTGAGATCCACTGAGTTGGTAGTGGAATGGCTGAGCCTGCCAAGGATTTGGGGCAATATCAAGACAGTCTAGCAAAGAAGATATCCAGGTGGTGCTCCAGAAGGAATGTCCACTCTAATGTCTCCTTTTAACAAGCCACGATATCCTACCAGAGAGGATCAGCTCCAAAAACTGTTCTTACATCGTAAAAGAAACAAGCTCAGAGCAAATTGACATATGGGTTTAGAATTGCATTTCAGGGAAAAAAATAATAGCAGCATATAAAGAGAAAAGGGAGGAAGAGCGAGGAGGCTGGGAAGGCTTACTTGCTTTGCTACCTTACCCGAGCGGAGTTGCTTGATTCGCCCATTGCTGGTTGCAGTGTCGACGGGCAGGAAGTCCTTGAACCAGGAGATTTCAGGATCAGGGTTACCACTGGCAGCACAGAGCATCGTGGCTGTGCGGGCCTTTTCCACCACCTTCAGCTGCGGGCCCATGTCAATGGTTGGGAAGCCAGCTGGGAGGTGGTCTTCTGCAAGAGGAAAAAACACACCACAAGGTTAAAGAGAAACACTCCAGCGTAGCAATGGGATACAGTTGCAGTGACAGCAGTACCACTATGCAGCATCTGTGCCTCTGCTGGAGAACAGCAGCCTGACTTCCCTACTGAGAATGTTATCAAGCCCTTAAAGCACATTAGGTTCTATAATGAGCATTCATTACACTAGTAGAAGCTTCCACTAAATTTAACTCCATTTAAATCAACTGCCTTGGGAAACGTCCATAATTTTCATTGATATGTAAGCTCCATCCATTGTTGTTAATAATTCAGTAAAAGCAGGTATTTGACTTTTTGTGGGAGGACTGAGTTGAAGAAAACAGACAAACACAAAGCCAAGCAGTTTGAGGCATCTTGAAAAACAACAACTAAACCATAAAACCCCTTAGAAAGGTCCAGAGAGGCCCACTTTATCTTTTTCCAACTGGCAACATTCTGTCACACTGGTAGGATAGACTGTAAATTTCTTCCTCATGCCTCCAAATCTGATTCCGAAGGCTTTCAGAAACTAATGAATGTAAAGCTAATGAGTCACACTCTGCTCATGAGCCGCCTGGCCAGACTGTGTCATGGCAAGTTCCTGGTGCATTTTCTGGGCTGTAGAAAGCAACGGAGGTGTGCAACAAACGGCCAGTGCATGCTCTAGCATGGCTTTCTACAATACTGTGAAACAAAGCACCCCCTTAACTGCTGAAATCATTCATACAGCAGGTAGAAAAAAGCAGTTAATTGGGTTTGTTGCTGCAGAGCACGCTCAGGTAGGCTGGGTGGAATACATTAGGCAGCCTTCACTGATAAGCCAAGGCATGCTCCAACATCGTCATTCAATAGCAGCTGCAGAACTGAGCTCATTTATTCATCCTGTGGCAAGATGTACTGTACTCTGCTAAGCCTGAACTGCAATCAAAAGAACATACTTTCACAGAAAAAAAGAACTTGAAGAACATTAAGAAGCTTTTAAAGCACCAGAAACTCAATTATTTTCAGTATATTTCTTTTTTTCCTGTTTTAAGGAACCTTAAGCAAACTTCTTTGGCAAATCCGATTCTGCAAGGCTCCCAGCTCACTGCAGTGTTTAAACAAACAAGACCTTAGCATCTTCCCAAGTCCCAGAGGAGTCTGAACTTGCTGCAATCTGATTTTTCTTGCTATCACTGCACATCTGTACCCCTCACAGGAAGATACCAGCAACTGGTCACCTCAGGTGCTTCCTTCTACTTCTACCACCACACCTGCAGCATGAACATGTCCTGTGGTAGCTAATCTTGTGTATGTCTACCTAAAATCTCAAGAAAATTCCCAAGACCCTTGACTTGTTTGCAAATCAAGACTGTAGCACACGGTAACATCTGCTAGCAACAAATAAAAAAAAATGTCTGAGAATATCATTTAGGTGAGAGTGATGAGACATTCAAGGTTTTCTAGAGGAAAAAAGGTTCCTGATGTTTATTAAAAGCACAAACTGTATTTTATCTCCCAGATCGACCTCCTGAGAAACTTCTCTCATCATGAGCAAACATAAATGGAATTTTTTTTTTAATGAAAGGTACTATGAAAACTAGTTCTTTTAAAATTTGCTCTCCATTGATTTTCAGAGACAAAAGGTACACAGAGCTTAACTGGAACGACACCAGCACCAGCATTCAATAGCAAGCAACAGAAGCACTCAATACTGAGCAACCACAATGTATACTGGTACATGGCTGAAAACAAAAGAAAGGTACACACAAAAGTACAACATGGTATAGACTTAAAAGCAAAGGAAGATACATAGAAAAAGCAGTAAATAATGACAGTCCCTTGGATTAAGGCCGAGTTTAGAGCAGCTGCCTATAGAGCAGCACTTTGCCATTTAGGGTATTGAAAACAGATATTTACTCTGAGGAGGCTGAAACCCTGAAGTGATCTAATCTAATCACCACGATTACCATTGACAATCTTTTCTGGTTTGCACAAGATTTTACAAAGAATGCACTGAGCTAAGTAGCACTCAGTTAACTTCGTCCAAAGTCTGTATAGAACGTTAACACACAGCTAAAAGCAAACCTGAAACCAGCATTCGTGCAAGAAATCTCTTCCTGTCTGCAATGATCCCTGACCACAGACAAAAGAGAGACCAGAGAGCCCTTCACAGCATCTGATCCACAGGTACACAACCAGTCTGCTGCACTGGAGTGACTGTTCAATCAAAATTAGCAGTCTGAGATGAGCCACAGACCATCTAACCTTGACTTCACTGAGTACAACAGAGAGGCACTGATTACAAACACCCAGCAGCAAAGCTGCCTCTGCTGCTCCACAACTCTTTGCAGTGGGTACTGCCAGAGTAACTTGGGCTGTGGGTACTGAGGGTCATGATGTGCCCTCTGTTCAGCTGGTGAGTGCCCAGTGTTCTCACCTGGGCTCTGTAATGACTTGGTCTTGCAGGGGGCAGATGGTGTGGGAGCAGCAGTGTGGTTCCAGGAGGATGTACTCCCAGGTCACATCACTGTGAGCAGATGCCTAGGGAAATCTGACAGCTGGTCTCTGACGACACCTCAGACACCCAAAGGCTGGAGTTCACGCGCTGTTACTTCCGTGGTAGCTTCAGGGGACATCTACTGGGGACAAGGTCAGAACTTCCAGGAATCTAGCTCAAAAGGAGGACAAGCACCTTCTCCAGAGGTGGTTCAAGTTGTACCTGTACCAGATACAGGTATGGGCAGCCTCAACCAATCTAGGACTCCCCCTGTACATTGGTTCTGGCAGGTGCCCAAAACCCTCCTGGAAAAGAGTGGCTTTGCAGAAAACCTGAGCTGGTCACAGTGCAGAGCACAGCCCAGAACAAGCCCACGCCTGCCCTGTCAGCAACACTCCTGTAGAGATAACAGGGCTTCATTCCAGCCAGGCTTGGCACTGCTGACTTCACTGGGACAGCGAGGGATGTGTCTGTGTTCAAACACTACAGACCACGATAGGAGTTCAGAGCTGTTCTTGCCGTGCCTTGCCCTCAGGCAAAAGTCTAATCTAGGTATAATTATGAGGCTCAGTCATGCCTCGACTCCTTTCAGCCCTTGCTCGCTGTACTAACTTGTCTGCACATAGGGCTTGTCAGTAATAGCCAGCCTCCTATTCCAGCCAATACGAGGATGCTCTTATTTGAGAAAATGAGGTTGTCAGCACTTGGTTTTATTCAAGGATAGCCAGTGTGCCTTCAATGCACATTAGAACAGGCTATGAATCTGCTTTCAAGTGCATACCATCAAAACCAGTTTTTATTTCTGGGTTTCAGGTGCTTTCAGAAGGTAGACATTAGGTTAGAGCAAGCAGAATCTAGGCACAACAGGATTTCTGGGGGCACTGCAAGCTCTAACTGCCTCCATGGACTAGATCAGCAATAGCAGAAATGACAGAGGAAAGCAGAAATAGAGGAGAGAAGCAGGAGGAAAGGAGAGGGAAACAAAAAGAGAAAAGAACAAACGAGTGGGTTTTGCAGTTACAAATTGAAACTTGGAAAATCCTCAACCAGGCTAAGGTCTTGCTAGCTGTAGTCACCAAGGAGACAGGAATGTCCCTCTGGCATCCAGCATGACAGCATGGGCAGAGGAGATCTCCTCTCACTTGACAGCTTCCTTTGCTAATTTTCTTTCTGAGGTGACAGAAATCTAACCCCTGCTTTCATAAAGCTCTTTTGTGCCACACATTTCTCATTTTTAAGGGAAAAGCTAAGGTAAGAAACCTTTCCCACAGCCCCAAACTGGAGCTGAGACCTCTTTTAAAGCAGCTACAATTACATGGCTTGTTCCCCAGCTCCCCAGAAAACTACCTATTCTGAGGATGCTGCTGTGATAGACATATCCCTCAGTGTGTCCTTATTTTCTGCATCACTCGAAATATCAAGTGATGATAAGGGACAGAGGCAATTGCAATTTACGTCTTACAAGAAGCACAGATCAGCCTCAGCATGGAATGGTGTGTAGATAACAGCTGCTTGCAAAAAAGGCCTGCAGAGGAGTCTGTGGTGAGCACAGCTGTTGACAGCTGAATCCTGCAGGATTACCCCCAGGATTTTGCTGAAAACTTGTAATCTCTCACAGGACAGAAAAGTTGGAGGAGCTGAATATCAAATTGCTACCAGCACAAACACTGTACAGCACTCACTGTTCTTGCAGCCAAGCAGTTGTGTTTTGAGAGGGGGGGTCATATCCTGACTTGGCACCTGTAAAACCTTCCTCCTATCACTATTTATTTCCTCTGTGTCAACATAGGAAATGGTATTTTAGAAATGATAGTGCAAACTGTAAACACGTTTATGGGAGTTATTTGTCACATTCTTCTTCCTATAAAAGCCAGGCTTGCTTACTATCATGAGTCCAATTGTTCAGACTGCTGAGGGAGAGTTAAAAATGATACCAAATATAATTTGAAAATAGGAAAAAGTAGCTTTTCTATACATTACAGCTACAGCTGTGAGGGTAAATCTCTTGCAATCTATCAAAACCACTGCCCCACTGGAAGGGGTGTTCTGGACTCTTTTCAAGTGAGATATTGGGCCTTATCCCCATACAGGGCTGGAAATGGCTTATCTGGGCCACTGGCTGCCGCCAGTCTGCATCAGCTGAGGAACTTCCAGATCAACATCAATTTTAGGGTCTCGCTAGGGATGATTAAAACACAAAGCTGCTTTGTTTTCAGTTCTGCCAGCTATCTGAAACCACTCAGGAGTGTGTGGTGTTAGGGACAAGCCAGGAAATGGATTGAGGGCAGAGAGATCTCTGATAAGTGTGTCTGACTGTGGTCAGCATTGCACAGGAGCAGGATACACAAACCAAAAGCTATTTCACATGTTCCTTACCCATTTGGGTGAGTCAGGCTGGGATCACACCCAGTTCACATCACCAGGGATGAACTGATCCTGCCCAGATCTGGTGGTCTGATGCACTGTACCACAGGATGTTGCAGAGATAACCCTTGTCTACTGACAGACTCTTTCCTGACGGATCAATGGAATTACTTTGCAAATTTTGCAAGCTTCCAAATCTCGCTTTGTGACACAGAAACACATTTGCAAACGCAAAATTATCAGCGCAAGGATGATAGCCTGGGTAGCTGGCAATATTAACTAATGAAAGATGCAAGTCAGTAACATTGTAAGCACACCACAAAGCAGGACATCTGTTTGCTGAATAAACAGCCCTGATTCCTTCAGCACAGGTTACATGGCACAGCTATTCAATTACTGCAAGACAATCAAAAGCAGTCGAGCAATCCAGCGGCCCAGAAGAACGGCATCACTTTACATGATAAGAAAACCCTGACATCACTCTGTTCAGGTTCAACTGAAGCTACACAAAGAGCATTTTATCAGTCATTTTGAGGAAATGCTCTCTTCCTGCATCCTTCTTACACAAGCCCCTAAAGAGGTGCACCACAAGTATTACCCAAATTCATGGTCTCCAAAGGCTGTCCCGTGTTGGGCTACCGCCCATGCAGGGCGGGGCAGGTGGAGCGCATTTGTGCGAGCTGGCTGTGGGAGCCAAGTCTCATCCAGGCTGATGAACACCCCCTACTTGACATTGGCACTGCCTTGTAATTGCCTATGGAAAAGGTGGGGCAGTGAAACCAACCTGTTTCAAAGGCAGCACAGTCTTAATTACTGGGTTAATAAGTATAAAACAGTTTCAGGCAGGCAGAAAATACAAACAGTCATCTACTGATGACAAGGCTTTTAATGACAAATCTGCTGGCTTTGTATGACATCATGCCAACGTGACATGCTGAAGCCGTGTACTGAAAATGGGGAGAAGGGCACAGATGAATGGGTGGGTGTGGAAACAAGCTCCAGAAGGACTTCTCTGTTTCACGGTGTAACCACATAAATTACTGCACAAGAGCTTACAGTAAACAAAGTATTTGCTATCTCTTAGAAAGATCACAGCACTAGCAAAACAGCTCACAAAAGAAGGAATCTGAGTCAGTTCAAAACAAAGAAAGTACTGTAAGGAAAATTCAAGAAAATACGAGACTAGACACGGCAGAAGAGGATAAATTGTCAAGCAGATTCCTGCTCCAGGGGCTCAAAGTATGGGAGCTCAGGAGACCTGCTTGTTCCAGAGCTTATGAGTCCATAAACACCTGATAGAGACAGTGATACACTCCCAATGCCAGAAGGGCACTGCTGACATTGTCCTCTCATGTGTGGACAGCAATTATCTCCATTTACAAGCTACCAATACTTTCTCAGTAGTGTAGGAGCCCATTCCCAAGAACCTGTTTATCTCAGAGATGAGCAGGATGACTTTGCAGACGCAGATGTTCCCAAGAGGAAGACAAAGAAGCACCTTCCAACTTGCTCTGAATGAGGAATCAGGCTGTGCTCCTGCCAAATCCCTGCACTGCTTCCCTCCACATGCAGTGCTCAGGTAGCATAGTCACTGCAGCAACCTGTCCCCTCCCTGGGCTGAGCGCTCCACATCTGCTGTGTTCTCTTGCACTGCTGAACAGGCAGCTCCTCCCTCTCCTTCACAGAAAACCTTGTGCCTGACAGAGGCAATGCAAAGATGATTAACAGCTGCTGAAGCTGACTCAGAGCAGAGGTAAGTTGCAAACCTGGCCAAATTAAAGGTATGCACTCACAACCCACTGTTACAGTTCTTAGTTTAGGGATCTTCCTAAGTAATAACAACTTCTGCTCTGTATTGTGTCAGCTGTGGAATCTGCTGCCAACTAGGAGACCTCAACCCATTCTGGAAGAAAACAATTATTTACAGTTTGATCAGATTAGATTGCAACAGTCAAGAGGTGGCATTTACAAAATCTGTACTACCACAACATCCTTCTGTCAACCCAGCTACCTCTTCTGGCTTTCCATTCTGGTTTGCTCATAATGACACTCACACTTGTAGCCTTGGTCCTAAACTCGAGTTTTTCCAGGACTGAACCCAAATATAGCCAAAAGAACTAAAAAACTTCAGAAGAAAGATTATAGCAGAAGCTTCTCTACTCAGGCTAAACAAACTCTATGCCACAGGGCAGAGCTTCTTCAAGGTAATGACATAGACTCACAGAGCACTGGGAAGTGTGATACCAAGCCTAAGAATGTGAGGAAAAAGCAAGGACCTCCTGCTCCAAGCCTGCTACTCTGCTACAAGTATAAAGCAGTGTCCACAAACAACTCAAAGCCAAACACACATCAAACCAAGCAATTTCCTGAAGGACCAGAGAAACCAGCTGGCCATGTTACTGAAGTACTAAAAAGAGCTTAGACTATATGGCACCGAGAGTCACTTAAGGGTTCAGTGTATAGCACAGCAAGAACTACATCAAGAAATGTCAAAAATGTGGATGAGGAAGAACTTGCACAGAAATAGAATGTATCTGCAAGACTCCCTGGCTGAATAAGTACCCCTTTTAAAGTCCTTGTTTGGCATGAAAAAAAATAAATTATTTCCTCCCTCAAAATTACAGTGTGATTTAAAGTAGGTAAAAATAAGAGTTTTCTGGGTCACATCTAACAGCTGATAAATAAGGCTAGGCTCTTTCAGTAACTACTACTACAAAAAACCACCTCATCAGCTGGAAGTATGCATTGAAAAAACTCACAAAAGTTCTTCAAAAGCATGAATTCAGAAGGGTTTTGCAGCCAGCTATTAAGACTCCATAGTAAAGGAATAGTAAAAGTCAACCACGCTGTGCTTTCAGGCAGGACTGTACCTTTTGTTGATACCAGCTGTTAAATATAACTGCTTGTAGAACTGTTTTCAAACCATTGTTGCTTTTTAATATTTTATACTGACAAATACAACATAGCTATTGCTACTGCACATTTCCTTGTGACAGACTATATAAACACACCCCCACTAAAACACACCCAAAGCTTCAACTAAAACACACCCAAAGCATCAATCTTTAAAGGAAAAGCATGCCAACAGTTCTTACTTGTAGTCGAAGTAATTAATTAATCCACTGCATCTTTCATACTACCTGCCCTGATGTGAGGTGTTATCAGCATAGAGATTTTCAGTTTTAAGATGTGCAATCAATAATGCATTACCATATGCCATTAAATTCAACGTGTGGTTAAATTAATAGAGCATTTGACTTTTGATCCATGTATGTTTGGTTCCAGTTCAGTGCAGGGAAAAGTGCATGAGAACAGAGTTAATCTGACAGCACAGCTCTCCCACGCTTTCTAACATCAAGTTTCAGATTAAAGTGAAGCATTCCTGTTGCCACTCAGCTGGAATACTAAATCTCTTCATTTCCACTTCACAGGCCAGAATGCAAGATTTTCGGTCACTTAACTCCTACTAAAAGGGCTAGATTGTGCTAAAATCTGATTTGCTTAGTTTCTGCAGCCTGTTGCATCATTGTCTTCAGTGGTTTCTCCTTCTCTGGGGAACACTGCAGCCTGTCAGAGCATCACTGCCCAGCAAGTCTCAAGCAAAAACTTTGATTAAGGATGTGAACAAGCTGTGTATTTTGACAAAATGTCCTGCTGAAAAAGTCTTCTTTTCCAGCAATTGTTCCAACATGGGAATGAAAAAGTATTGCTTTTCCTTGTATCTAAGCTACTGAAAAAGGGAGGTATTCAGACAGTGTAGATGAGCAATGACTGCTGACTTTTTAAGGAGAGGATGACCTCTCTCTTGTCCTTCATCCTCCCCAGGATCCCCAAACAAAGCCCCTTGAGGTACCAGGTAACTGAAGTTAGCAAACAGCATGGAGATTGAGGGCATCCTGTCAGTTTGCAGACACCCCACACCAGGCTGAGTGGAATCTGCTGGAGGGTAGGAGGGCTCTGCAGAGGGATCTGGACAGGCTGGACTGACTGGCCAAGGCTGACACTATGAGGTTCAACAAGGCCAAGGGTTGGGTCCTACACCTGGGCCAAAACAATACCATACAGAGCTACAGGCTGGGGGCAGAGTGGCTGGAAAGCTACCCAGCTTGGAAACAGAAACTTAGTTGTACTGGGGAGGAGCTATAGAGTCAGTTAGAGAAAGCACAAAAGTAATTCCACTTCTGGCATTCACAACCAGCCAAAGCTTTAAAGGAAAACAAGGATTCCCTCTGCTCCCAAAGAATGTCCTCTTGAAACATATTTTTGCTCTCTGATCTCAAGGACTAAAATGAAACTTTTTGGAGTCAACCTCCAAAATTGCCAAGCTATGGGATGGAGTTGCCCTGTGACGCTGTGAGACTTTGAATCCCAAAACCAGCAATCAAGGTGTGTGGGTGTGGGAAAGGAAGATGAACATAATTCTTACAAAAGCAAGCCTCCTCTGCAGCCAGCAAGCTGAAAAGCAATAGCTCAGGTGCTCAACAGCCTGCTGTGCTACCTCTCCATATCACCTCTTCTCTTACTCTACACCCTTCCTCCAGCATCATCCCTTCCTGCCTTGTCAATAGATTCTCATACACATGGTTCTGTCTGCCATTTCCTTACTTGTAGCAAACTGTTTTGAGCAAATGCTCATAAATCATATAAAATAGCTAGCAAAAACAGTACAAAGAACCAGTCCCAGTAAAGGCCAATACAGTAAAGCACAAATTAAATTTATAGTCCAAAGCATTATTTCTTAATAGTATTCAGAAAGAAAGTAACCTTTAAAAATCTCTAAGAAATATTCACATATTGACATAAGGTAGCTCTGTGATGCTGATAAAGTTTCTCTGGTACCTTTTTTTTCTGAAAAATTCTATTTTCAAATGAAAGAGTAAATGTGACGTTTCAGTGGACTTGTTCTGTTGCAGCCAGCTCAAGCACATAAGGTCTGCTAGCATGAAAATTGCTCAAGAACTGTAAAAAGAGCTTTAATTTAACCTCAGCACCAAACAGATCAGTGACATGGCATCACTGCTTTCCATGCAAAAGTTTTAAAATACTCCATCACAGAAAATCTCTTGGGTAAATAACTTTATTTACTTAGTGGGGCACTGACTTTTTATAAAAGGGAAAGCATAGCAAGCCTTGACCACAGCCCAAGACAGAAACAATACCATACAGAGCTACAGACTGGGCTACACTCCTATATTATGACTTTTATGTCTTTTGTTAAACCAGCGCTTTCTAGAAAATCCATTAATTGCACTGTCTCCAATATCACTTTAGATGGAGACTCTGGTTACCTTAACAGTCTTTCAGAGACAGTAGGATGTAGAAAGGCCCACAGCCAAAAAGACCCACAATAAACCAATGGCTACATGCAAACACAAGTAAGACATTGTTGCCGAACAAGCGATGGTTTTTAATGCTGGGCTGATGTAATTTCTCAGAGTTTAACAGAGGACATATTCTTCTTTTTACAGATGGCAATTGTTGCAGAGGCTCAATATTTTATTTACTGCTTTGCCACAACACCCATCTTTTCAGAGAGATGTGCAGTAAAAGGAGTGGCTGACAATTTCAGCCAAGGTTTTAAACAAATCCCCAGCGCAAGCCCTCGTGAATTAAAGAGCACACAACAGATAAATGGAAAGCTGGCAGTGAAATCACATCAAGACCAAGTGGATAAAAAAAAAGCATCTCTTGGGTCCTGTGGTACTCATCTTAATATAACCAAATGCAGGAAATCAGCTGAAATTCCTTCGCTGTTCAGGGAAAATGCATTCCCTAACTTTAGACATATTTTCTGGTAGTCAAAGGTTCATTTTATCAAATGACCATTAAGAAATTGTAGGTTTTCCCTGCTTTTGCCTGGCAAGTGAGGAGGGCTGCACAGTTTGGCGGCAAGGAATTCTGACTTGTGAGGTGGAAGGTTGTGTTTTTCTGTAAATATGGTCCCTGCCTTTTCCCCCAAAATGTTACATCTGTGAAATAAAACTCAAGAAAGCTACACAGATACCTGGATGTGGCAAGCTTCAGCTTCACTGTGCTGGAAAATTAAATTAAGGGAACCTTTCAAAAGGTTTTTTCCCTCTTGAAAATGGAAGGATTGTTGGTCTTGAAGTCTTAAAGACAAGACTGCTATTTTGCAACTGCATTGTCATTTCAGCTTTCTTTAGGAGGATCCCCGCACTAGCTCCATACAGTAGTGGCTGGAAGGAGCAGTTACCACAGTAGCTATTGAGGTTTCCTTAATTCTTATTCTTTTTGATTTGGGAAACCACAGAATGGGGTAGGGAAGAGGTACACTTCTGAGGACCTACTCATGCAATAAAGTCAAGGTTCAGGATAAGCAAAATTGAGAACAGCTATAAAGGGACTCTGTGCTCTTGCCCTATCCAAGTATTGTTTCATTCTTGACTGACTGGCAGGCAGCATTTGACAGACAGGGGCTAAAGCTCCATGGGGTTGCAGGTCTCAGAAAATTATTACAGGGGAATTGAGTGCATGAATTGGTTTCTCTCCCTTGCTCTGAACCATCTTTCCTTCCGTCCCTCACGTACACACTGGCTACAGCTGTTCCTGCTAGCCCTTTTTTGGTGTTTTGATGGAAACCACACACAGCCTGGCTTGCAAGAGCTTGCAAGTCCTAAGTACTTTCCAGGCCTACATTTCCATAAAACCCTGAGATGTTTACACAGAGCTTTACAGTAAGGGTGATATTACTGTGGGGTTTTTTCCATTTCCTGGTGTGTATGAAGTAGCCAGCCCTGTTGTGGGACAGGACGTGGCACCTCTGCCCCACTCCGCAGGTACGTGCCGGGGTGACTGGCTGGCCATGGCTGAGCAGTCCCTCAGACTTTCCCACGTTTTCAGCATGGAGGTGTTGCACTTGGAGCCACACAGTCACAGGCACCTGCTTTTGCTGCTGCTGCCAACTCAGGAAAGTGTTGCTACATCTTTCTTTAACCCAGCTCAGGTTAGACCAGATTTTCCGGAACAGATAACAATTGCACTATTTACATTTCATAAGCCTAAAGGGCAGACACCCAGGCTTTGCTGGAGCAGATGTCTTAGGAGGAAGCTCAAAGACTAAAAAAGCATGTAAAAGCCACAGCTGCCTCTCTGACCTGCTCCAGCACAGCCCAGGTGATTTTGTCTGCACAGACTGCCCAAGCAGCTGACACACACTGAGCTGCTCACTGCAAGGTGTTAGAAATGATAAAGCAATGGCACAGTTTGATTTACTGCTGGGCAAACACCGGCTGGCAGTGACCACACACGGAGGGGTCAGGCAGTGCTGTCCTTTATTAGCACGTCAACCAGCACTGTGCTAACACACACAGGGATTAGACTCCCAAAGCTGGATATGTGAGCATGCTTGGCTATAACTAATTGGAAATAGGCCCTGAATTCCTAATAACCTAAGTTATGGTCCCTGGGATTTATGCCAAATTAAAGACAATTAATTCTCCTCTCTTGATTATTACACACCTTAATAGCTCTGTCCTTGAGTCAGTTCCATCCTTGATGTGCAAAGCCCTTTATAAAGCTCAGTCTCTAAATTCTGATGTGCATGAAGAATGGTTAATAAGAAAATACTGTATCAAATCCAAGCTACTGTATCAAAATCTCTCATGTTTTACAACAGCAAAAAACACAATTGGATTCAAAGCCTACTTCAGATCCTAGATTATAAAGGCATTTGCTGCATAGCCTCTGCACTATAGTCTTTAGAGGCCTTAAACAATTCCACGTTTCCCTTTAAGATCTTCTTTTAAAATACCACACAGCAGTATATACAGATAATCAGGACTGTTTTCATTAAATGATTTCAGTGAAGTTCACTGGCTTTATTTGATATACAAAAGACTATTTAACCTTCTCCCAAGACACTCTACTGATGTAATTACAAGCAAGAGATGAGGCATGGCTTTCCCAGCTGCAACCACTAACAGAAAAGAAAACTTTCTGTAAGCAGAGACCGCTTCTAGTCCTTCCTACAGGATGTCAGAGGCAGGTATCTCCTTGCAGATAAAAATAATGTGAATCCTTATTTCCCCAGTTCACTATACAGTGCATAGGCCACAGGTGTCAGGACAATTCAGCTGAAGGAAAACTGCTGGCACTCTTGCCGTAGGCATCCTTCATGCACCAAGTAAACAATACTGTGTGTCGCTTTCAGAGTATCTCAACAGGGAAGTGTGCAGGGCACACTCTACTGCAGCCCTAAAGACATAGATGGGATTTTCAGAGCTGATGGGGTGCCAACCTCAAGCTTGCCTGGGACAAGAGGACACCCTTTTCCAAGAACAGAAGTGGAATGTCAGCTGCTCATTTTTACTGAGCCAACAACACAAAATGCCAGGAGGAGACACCCTGCACAAGGAGTCTCTGATGGTGGAGATGATCACGGGGGCCTCAGACTTTGGGAAAATACCATCTTTCCTTTCAGACTGGGGTTTTTAGACCCATGACCTGCCTGAGGGAAAACAAAGCAGACCCTCATCCTACCTATGAAAAACAACACAGTCCCAGTCTTCTCCAGACAACACTAACTTCCTTGTGACCAGACCCGTGGCTCAGCATTTGGACAAGATCTCAGGGGTTTCTCTAGAAGACAGAAATGGCAGGGAAACCACAAACCCATGCAATCTGACTTAACTGCTCTTGAAGCTTCACAATGCAGACAGGGCTCTCCAGCAGACAGGGAGCTGCTGGGATTTTTACCACGTCTCCCCAACAGCAGACCTGAGGCAGATCTCTACAGAACCCATGCATTCCTCGTGACAGAGTAGGAAGGGAATGTCCCAGAAAAAGCCATGAATGTATTTCAGCCATGTGAGAGCTGAAAATCCCATGTTTCATATTGCCTGTTGAGTCCTTGACCCAAAGTTAATACAACTCTCCAAAACATTTCAATTCCTAGGTTTCTTCTCCTTCTGTCGTTTTTGCTGAACTCTGCTCAGCAACATAACTGATTCCATGCCTTGTGACAGAAACATGCATCCTAAAATAATGGAAAGAGCTAGGGAGAGAAAATATCCAAGGTAATGTGAGGCAGGGAGAGCAAGAAAGCTCCCCCTCAACTTGTGGCTTATAAACAACCCTGGTTTTCTACAGAATGGCAAATCAACGTTTTGCCTGCCCACACACTCAAAGCAGCAAGCAAAACCAGAAAAAAAAATGAAGCACCTGAAAATATAATTTTTATTTGGTACCATAAGGCAACATTACACTGGATAGTGTAAAATATTTTTTTCGGAAAGGTCAGACAGCCCTCTAATTAAAACACCCAAGAAACTTTGGGTTGGGAAATAGGGTCCTACCAGCCTGGGAATCTGAACCAACACAGGCACAAGCTTTGGACCTGAACTGTGACACATTGAGCACGAAGAGTTGATTCTCCCCTACAAACCACCTGCAAAAAGAATAACAGCACCATCTTACATTTACACTGAGAATAGAAATTAAATTAGCAAGTAGATTTTGATCATGAAGTGACCTTTAAAAATGACTGAGAGAAGAAAACATTGGCTACCATTATTTGTTCTGATACAGATCCCTCCTGAAGGCAGCTTTATGTGCAAAATACTATTTCTAATTTTATTTTATGTTTTCAAACTTCTTTTAAGAATTTAAGATAACTCTTCTCAATTTTTCATAGACAAGCTTTTCTGTCTTCTTTTTTCATCTAAGCACCAATTGGGAAAAGTGCTGTAGCTGAACTTAAAGAAACCTGGTCAACTTTATGATATTTAATAACATTTGTAGCTATAAAGGCTAAAATCACTAAGGGTAATGAAATCTCACACTCTGGTGCTTAACGTATTCTCTTCCCCTTTTGCCACATGCTGAACCATGGAAACAGTTGACAGGGGTATGGGAAGGAGAAAACACACTCTCCTTGGAGACACAAACAGGGGCTGGCCATGGCTGGAGGTCAGCCTGGGAGTCACAGCCAGCCAGACTCAGGCCAAGTGGCTACACCCTGCAATCTCCTCTCACTCAGCTGTATTTATGACCACCATCAACCCACTCACAATTGCAGCATTCGCTGCACAAATCTTTATGAGTTTTCCAAATGAAAGCAGGCTTTTCTTTCCTCCTGTCTTAAGCAGGTTTATGGAAAGACTGCCAAAAATTGCACCTGGTTTATGGCTTCAACAACATTTCTTTTTGGTCCCCTTATTGTACTTCTTCCTCACTCACCTAAAACTGCAGGGATTATGCAGAATTCAGGTTTGCCTTGTGACAAACTCTTTGAAAAGTCAATACTATTTAGAATCTACTCTGACCTTGCATTTAGACAGACATAATATAATGTATAACTCCATCCTGCACACAAACTCCCTTATTCTTGTGTCAAGACAGACGAGGATTTTGACTGCTAATGCCTTCTTGTCTTTGCATGTGAAGCCAGTTTTGCTTCTATCTCAAATTAGGGCAGGCTTGCGCTTACAAAATTTGGTAACCTCTTAAGGTGGCTACCTTTATCTTAACTTAAAACCTCACAAAATTAGCAATGTAATCACTGTGCTGTAGATCAAGAACCATTTATGAGCATCACCTCTAAGCCATTTTGTCATTGCAAAGGTTTCAGACATTGGATGCCCCATGGCCACTTATTCTTTTACCTTTCATATGTGGCATTTTAAGTAGTTATGCCTCAACTATCAACTGTGTTATGAGTGATGCTGCACAGGACAAGATGACAGTCAGGCTGTACCAGATGAAACAATAATCATTTATGAATCAACTAACATCTCAGCAGAGGTCTGCAAGTTCCAGCAGTTTTTCTACTTCCTATACAACCAGTTTCAATTTTTTGGGGTTGCATTTTTGTTCCATTGCCTAGTTATACCTAGCCCAAATCTCTTCACTCTATTTACCTTATGTATATCTATCTCCACAACAGTTTTGTTGGGAATGTCAGTGAGGTCTAGTTTTGCTGGGCTTTCTCAGGAATACACTCCTGCTTTTTATACAATCTCTCTCCGAAAGACACTATTTCATCTGGATTTGCACCTTTCTGGACTAGCTTTTCTAGCTATTCATCCAGTTACTTAGCACCAGCTGCATCAAACAGCAGCAGCAGCACGTAATGAAAAAAGGCACTAAAAATATTGTCCAGCCCAAACCATGTGCCTGTAGATCTCACTATTCCTACAAATGTCCTATTGCTGTCTATTTTAGTCAACAGACCAAGGACTGACATCCCATATACTGTAACTACCTCAACTAGCAGGAAACACAAAGTTTCCACATCTGTGCACATGAGGCAGGGAGCAGCCCACAGGAATGAGAAGCTGTTCAGTTGGTCTGATGGATGTGGGGATGGAGAGCAGCCATGCCCTCGTCTGCCAAACTCAAGAGGGGCTGGGGCCCTTTGGTGGAGTGCAGTACACACGTTTCTACAGCACTTGGAATTAGGCAACGGTGTAAAGAGAAGTACAAGTAGGTGGGGAAGATTAATTGCCTTAGAGGGTTTGGGGACATCCTAGGAGCAGAGAATGCACTCCACAGCTCACAGGAGTCAGACAGGTCCCAGCTGCACTGAAAAAAAATCTGCTGTTCCTAGTGGAGAGTGGAGAGGTGGCAAACACTACTCTAAATGTTAGGAGCAGGTTAGAACAGGTTGTGACTCTGGTGGGACAGGTTTGTCAGCAGTGCCTGAGCTGCCTTCCCTGACAGCTCCCTGCAAGGCTGATCTCCTGAACGTGGGGGTGTGGAGGTCTGGGAAGGGAGCTGGTCCCCCACACGCCCTGGGGCTGAGGAGATCAGCAAAGGCAGCCAGCTGCAGCATGCCACAACCAAGTGGCTGCCGGCACTTTGTCTTGCCTCACTTTGTATTAGCATTGGACTAAGTGAGCTGAGCAGGTGAATGACAGCACCATTTGTCAAGCCAACCTGCAAAGAGTGCTGCACCTCCCCTTGGTATGGAGGTGCTGGAGGCTCTTCCCAGGAGCGTGCTGCAACCCTGCCTGCTGCTGCTTTGTGAAGAGCTCCTCGTAAACTTGCCCATTTGCAAGCTGCATGCAGCACAAGGCATCGCTGCAAACTCATAATTAAATTCATTACTCCATACAATTTTAAGCCATTCTTCAAATAATTACAGTAATTTGATAAGCAGAAATCACATAAACCTGCTGCAGTTTTATCTCTCCCATTTGCTGTCTGAAGGAAAATGCGAGTAATTAGTCGGATGATAACAGTCCGGGTTATGCAAGCAAAACAAAATTAATATGATCCTTACTCAAAAAACTCTAAAATAAAATGAAACTGATGACTCCTTAGGCAGCGCATGGTGGGAGCGAGGGGAATGGCAGGAGTCAAAGGGAGTGGGAGGATGGCAAGGCTGCACTGGCCACACTCCCCACGCCGCTGTGCAGGCGGGATGCTCTCAAGAGCCGCCCGCCGACCTGCAGCTACCACTCCTCTCTCCTGGGAAAGTCACGTCAGGTAACCTTGGTAACTCGAAGGCAGGGGAGGCAGGAGGCGAAAGCTTCCTGCAATATTCACGGGACCATGACAGAACATTCATTAGCACTCTAATGTCAGGAGGAATCAGCAGCCCGGGTGGCCGTGCCCGCCCCACTCTGCTTCTCACCTTGTTTATGAGGTTCCTGACCTTTCCTGCTACGAAGCAGCAAACTGCAGCTCACAGCACGCTGGGGCACCGTGAGGATAGAGCCATGAAAAATTCACACCTGCCGGCATCTCCGGTGTGCTTGAACTTGCAAATCAGGAGTCAGGGATGTACAACATGCAGCACCTCTCAAGAGTCCCTGGTTATCCTTTGGGCTCACCTACCTGCCAGGTTGCCAAGGCAAATCCACTGTAGTCATGAACATGGCAGTGGCAGGCACTCACCATGATGTGGCCACAAGGACAGTGCCAGCACCTTGCTTTGCAGTAGGGCAGAAAGAGATAAAAAGAGGTGTAACTGGAGGCAATGAATATGTTGTGATTAGCACAGACTCCAACTCCCTGGGTGCCTTGTGTGCTGCTCTGTCCACACGACTGCAAATTCAGAGCAGGAGATGGCAGAAGTCCTCTTTGTACACTCACACTCTCTGAACCCTACAAGACAACGTTAGGTGGCTAAAGAGTTAACAAATCAAAAAATGCTGGGGATGAGTTTCACTAGAGATAAGGACACATGGAGTATATACTAGGCTGAAATAGAAATGCGGCTTGGCCGCAAGATCAATAAAGAGGAGAAGGCCAGAGCTGTGGTTACTTGGTGCTCGGATTAAGAGCTTCATCGGGTTTCTGCAATCAGATCTGATGATCCCACCAAAGGAACAAAGGGAAGGCTCCAGGCCCTCATTTCAGAGAAGCAAACGAAGAGTCATCAATTTTCTGAAAGTGACTTTATGCCTCGTTAAGACCCATCTAAATTATATACAAGATGACTTCCAAGTAATGGAAAAATGAATCTGCAGACAGTTCTTTTTTTTCCCTTTTATTTCCTCAAGGATGTGTATCCAGCCAGCCTGAATCCAAATACTTGTTTTGGGGAGAAAAATTCATATCTCTACAGGAAAGTGTTTCAAAATGAGCACTTCAGTTTTAAATGCAGCTGCACCTTCACACTCCTTCCCCTTAAGTTTTTAGCATCCTGGCCAAGAAAAGTGATTCAAGACTTAAGCACCACACATAATAAGCAATTTACAAACTGAAGCAAGATTAGCTTTAAATACCACTCTTTCTGGAGGAATCTATCTCAATGTGGCAGCTCCACAGATATTAAAATATCTTTTAAAAAAAAGATCTTAAAATGAAAGGAATTTCACATCCTTAATTTGGAAATAAAAAAGAAATTCCTGAGTAAACCAGTTCAAAGTAACATCGAAAGATGAGGAACAATATACTTGGACAGAACCCCATGTGTTCTTTTAGCCTGTATTTTACCAGCTGCTAAAATTAGAGTCAAATGAGTGCATGAAAGAAAAATGTATGATAGAGACTGCATCTCCTTCTACCACAGAGCCATGGCCTGTGACCCTTGACAGGGTGCTGGGCCAACTCAAAGGCTGTCCAGGCACTGGTGTGGCTCTGCTGTTGTCCTCCATCCCCAGAACCACATGACACCCTGGGGATAGGCATCAAGTCCTCCTCAGAAAGCTGAGTCAAAACTGAGTCATCACCAGGAAGGAAGATGGATTCACTGCTGCTTGAGATTTTTCAGAGATTAAAAGAAATTATAAAGGGATCCATCACTGTTGGAAAAGCTGCATCCCTAGCACACAAGTGTGGAAGAAGACTGGGCTCAAAGGCCAGAATGTGACACCTGGGCTGTGAAGCCAACGCTGCACCCATGTCATTGAGCGGGCCAGAGGTTTCTCATCAATTCCTGCAGCCCAGGGCTTCCCACAACTGCTTACTTTGCTCTGGGAGGAATTTTATTTATAGTGTGCCCAGTATTTTGCTTCCTTCCCAGCTTTCCTTGAAGCAGCAGAGAGCAGCCATAGCTATATCACAGGGCTAGGAGCAGTTGGGGTGGCATCAGGAATGATCCCATGAAACCTGCAGAAAGCAGAGGAATCAGAAATAGGAACAGATCTCTGGGAGGAAAAAGCAGATGGAGCCTGTGGGAGAGGAAGGGCTGCTTTGCCACCAGAGCAGCCCAGTGCAGCTTACAGGGAAGGCATGAGCCCCTTTCAAATAGCCCCCCTTGCTTCACATGAACATTAGTATAAGCAGCTCCCCTGAGCCTCCAATTCTGCTGGGATAGGCTCCTGCATAAGAAGAGGCCTGTGTGCATCATAGGACTATCTGGTGACTGTCTGAGATGTGAAGACATTGGGATAGATCACCTAATCTCCCTTCTGATCTCATGCTACTAAAATTGCAGGATTTTGCTGATGCAGTGAAAGCATCAGCAAACTCTGCTATTTCAGCTGTGGGTTTCCACTGGTGTCTGTAATCAATATGACCAAATCGGGCAGCAGGAAACAACTGCTGCCATTTGCGCTGCTTTCACCAGATCTAATACTGTGTACCTGGCAACAGACAGATAAAAGCCCCAGCCTGGGTGACAGCAGCGAGTCCTGGCAGCCCTGGGACAGGGCCACACAGCCACTGCCTCACACGCTGCTGCCCTGTTGCTGCTGCTGGCCCCAGCAGGGCAGCTGGCAGAACACTGCAAGCCTGCAGAATTTCAGACATTTGTCACAATTATTTGGGGTTTATGAGGACAGGGATCGTGTCAGTTATGTGTAATATCTGAATGATACCCCTCTCCATAGGTGGCAGTCTCTGAATTAAGACACCTTGTAGGGAGAAAGGGAGATTGGACATTGAATGTCTCTCTGATAGACACCTCACCTAAACAAGCTCTTTTATGCAGCTCCCAAATCGTGGCTGGGGACCTTGGAGTAAGTCACTGTCCAGCTGTGCAGGAAGCCTCACAGCCCATGGGATGGCTGCTGGTGACCAAAGACAAGTCCAGCCTATTGAAAGCGAGCATAAGGCCCCATCTTGGCCATGCTGAGGATGTGCCCAAGCATTAAAACCAAGTGAAGAGCACAGAGATATGCCCTAGCTGGCCATCTTTACAAAGGATTGGCATCTGCAACTACTGGTTGTACAGGAATAGCTGCCTGTACAAACCTCCAAGCCAGCAAAAGCAACACCCCCAAAAGCACAGAATAAAACACTTTGAAGAGGAAGGATCCCACGTGGTAACAGACACATTTAATTGCAACACTATCTACAGCTGCTCTATGTACACACAGTCCAAAATCCACATTGTCCTGTTTCAATTTGCCTTGTACTAATTTGTACCACAGTAACATAGAAAGTGCTTTGCTGCCTTTCCTAATTACTAAGACTTAGCTCTTGGAATGATACCTGATTGTAGGCAATGATTTTTTGCAAATGTAACAGCTCATCTTTTCCATACCTGAAACCCTGAAACTCATCAAGAAGGAAGCACTCTGGGGGGAATACATAATGTAGCAGGAGGTATGGCATGCGCCTCTTTCTATGAAACTGCAATCCTAAGGCTTCACAGTTCACACAGTTCCATTTCTTGTACTATAGGTACTTACTGCACTAGCAAAAATCTGGTGCAATTCCTTTGATAATCATCAAAAACCTCTTGAAATTGGTGTTTTTAACAGTTGCACTAGATTTTCTAACATTTTTGTTATATGGCATCACAGTAAATCTTTCTGCAGGGCTACGCACTGAGAAACAGAACGGTACTACTATTGCTGCTCTTTGGATCATTAAACTCCTGTCTTTTAAATCACTCAATTCTTGCTGATTCATGTTTAACTTTTCAGAGATGATTATACGAATTCTTATGACCCATTATTTCATGTGTGTTTTCAACAATCCTCAATTTGAAGAGCATATCAGTATTACCATAACCTCCCACGAGACACTCATTTGAGGACATTAATTTTGAATGTTCTGTAGCACCTACAGGAATCTCTAAATTTACAGACTGTATTTCAGAGGTATGTATCTACTCATGGCGACTGGCCAGGTGACAGCATATTCATGATTAATTATCTGCACTGTTTTCAAGTGGAAGAATCACCTAGTACAAGGTACTAAGCAGAAACTTTGAAGATATTCTGAAGTCAAATAAATATATATCTTGGAGTTAGAGAGAAGGCTGTAAACTCTCACAGCTTTCCTAGAAAACTATCTCAAAGCATTCTAGTTGAATTCTTCATTCAACAATCTGTATTTGAGTACTTCTAAGAGACTGGCTGTCTATATTTAAAAATAGTCCTGACAACTCTTTTTTTGAAGCTGAAGGTGCTCCAAAGCATCCCTGGCAGAGAGAGCTTATAAACTGCAGTGAAGACACAGAGAAAGCTTGAATAGTTCACAGGGCAGGAGAGGGAAAGCTGCTGTGCTGAAGCAGCACATGCAGCTTATTAACTCCTGCACATCCAAAGAGAGTGGGCAGGACTGCCAGTCCTGAGCAATGCACAGCTCTATATGAACATGGTTTAGGACATGCTGCTGCTGAATGCAGCTTCCACACACTGTGTGCCTACAACAAAGCTGCTGCTCTCTTCCCATGGAACAAATCCTCAAATGCCCAGGGAAAACTACTGCCCATTATTCATGCTCATAAGGAAGCTGGGGCTGTGGTTACAGTAGATATTCGCAAGCATGGCTCTCTAAAATATATTGGGAAGGAAGTCAGTTAAGTGTCTGCTGTCTTTACTGACAGATTTTCTTTTTCAAATTTTGCTTGAGCTGCATATGGCTCCGTAAAAAGCCATTCTTTTCTATGCATTCTGGCTTTGACAACCATAGCCCAGATTTTAACACTGCACACAATTCAGCCACCACAGAAATTTGTGCTAATGAGGAAATGTGTCACTGAACTGTATCATTTTACACGGGAGAAGGAGGGAGAGGAGGGAAGATATAGGCAAGGAACCAACTGAAAGAACTCATAAAGACATGCAGGCTGGGCCAGATGGCTCCCACAGGCCTAAAGTCCACAAGAATCTCAAAGATGCTCTTCAGCTCAGAAGGTGGAAATGGCCATAGCTGCCTGTTTGCTTCCTATGTTCTCCTCAATGGGAGCAGACTGGATGGGAACATGATTGACTGGACTGGTTTGGTACAAAGTCTTTAACCATCTTTCTGGAGATAGAGAGTCTAACTAGGCACCAAGCTGAAGTAACTCAGCAGCTACACCATCCCAATGACTGTGCACAGATAAGCTGACTGGGATGCCAGCAGTGACACAGAAAGTCTCAATACAAATGCAGCCATCGCCATCCCCCCCAAAACTGCACTCACCACATCTGATTACCAGAAAGCATTAAGTCATTATGGAAATGCAGACAGAGGCAGAAAGTAAAAGGGTCCCCACAACTTGCAGGGGTTTTTTTGGGTTGTTTTTTGTTGTTGTTTTTGTTTTTGTTTTGCTTTTTTAAATTTTGTTTTGGTTTTCGCCTTAAGGGAAAAGGACAAAGACTAATGGTCAGGCAACTTTACAAACATAGTATTTAGAAGAAAGGAATTTCTTGTTTCATCTCAACCCCTTTGGGCAGAGCTGGCAATAGGATGAAGTGAAGTATGCCACATGCCTCAATGGGAAAAAAAGCAGATGGTGATAATAAGAGGTGGAATATTTCTACTTCCCATCTTTAAGTGCTCCATTTACTCTTAACTAGCTGTTTCCTGCTCAGTGCAGCAGATATTGCTCCTGCCTGAGCACAGTCAACTGACCTGAAACACTGTGGCAAGTTCATATCATGGGACCACTGGAGTCTGGGTCTTGGTTCCACCAAGTGTGAAAATGACCCTAATGTCTTCCTGTGTTATTTTAGCTACGGATACAAGTAATAGGAGGAATACAATAATTTCATGGAAATAGCCTAATAGTGAGTAATGACTGCAGGAGAAAGGGTGAGCTTTGTGTTCTTAACTTAAAAATGGAACAGTGACATGGTAGTTATGAGCCATTACCAGAGGAAAAAGGGCCATGTCAAAATCCATACCTGACAACTGAGGTTACTGACATGCCAAACAAGGCAGACAGTGTCAAATAACCTAAGAACAGCCCTGCTGGCACAGGCTTAGCTGAGCCCACAGCAGTGCTCCTGCAGGCCACCTAACTCAGGTGAGCAGCGGTGCTTGTGCTAACTGGAGTATGACTGGTAGGAGCCAAGGAGCAAAGTCAGGTTGCTTGCACCATCTGTTACCTGACAGGTTTTCCACAGAGTTTATTCTACGGTAGTGTGTAACCTGCCAAGCTGGAGGATGGATCCTTTAGTTAAACTTTTAGTTTATGCCAGATGTGCTGGTAGCTCTGTGCTATGTTTTCTTTTCCTCCTAACTGACAGTCAAGGCAACCTGACAGCATTTTCTACCAGCTGCAGCATTGCAACAACACCATTTCCTACTCTCAGGGCTGCCAATTTCTCTCCAGTAACCTTGAGAAAGATACCCATTCTGGGAAAATGGTGACATGTGAGCCCTGCATACATGTGTCCCATCTATCCCTGCCATCCTTTCCCGAATGAGCTGTTTTCAGTTATGTTCAATGCCAACAGGATGGTAACAGGGGTTTGTTGTTAGTGGTCGATCTCTGACAGAACATGGTCTCAAAACTCAGCCCTTCCCTTTAATCTGCCTTTACTGGGAAGTCCCAAACCAGTACAGCACCCTGTTTTGCAGTGACCTCCCAGGACCACTGCTGAGCCAGTACCATGGCTCACTCTCACCTGAAACAGGAACATCCACTCTGGATAGCCCATTAAGACTCAGTGTGAGGTTTTAGCACAACTACCATCTTTCTGGGACCCCGGAGCAGGGACCTGCACTTTTACTGTTGACGGATTTAAGTTGCCATCTGATGCAGAGATGAAATTGCAAGATGGAAGGACCTAGTTAACCTTGTGATCGAAGCAATGTGCCTGCAAAGATGGAAAGGAAGATTTGCTGCTAATTTGTATGACTGCTTTCTGGCTTTTCTCCATGTCAACCCCATCAGACGTTACTTACTGATAAGCACAAATTTAATTTAGTTGACACTTCAAAATAACCCAAGTGAAAATCAGTTCTTTGCTGCTTTCAAGGAGAAGACCTAACAAGAAGCACAAAATTAAGTTAATCCAGAAATTACCTACTATATTTTCAGGTAAAAATTACAAGACCAGAAAGAGTATTTGGTCACCTTTCCTCACACACCACAGCAAATTTCATGCAGCAGCCCCCCTTCACACCTGTCTTGTGCTCTATTTCCACATATGCTGGACTGAAAGGTCTTGCAGGAATGTGTTCAGCTTCAGGTGACATCAAGCGAGAGAGAAGCCAATACTTCCAGTGGCAAATCAGCCTCACTGTTGGAGATCTGAGCCTTGCTTCTGCTTCACTTCCTCTGGTTTCAGCTTACAGTTATTGATTCTTGTTCTGGCTCTGTCTGATAGATTAAACAGCCATTCCTTGCAGCTAGTACCTTTTCTCACTTCAGGCACTCATACTACACAAATATTTCACCTCGTGCTCCTCTTTCTGCTAAGTGCAGCACACAGAGCTTTGAGTCTTTTGTTGCATGGAATAGTTTTTCATTTGCAGATTACTTTTTGTGCCCTTTTACATACCCCATATTGTAGTCAGTGCCTGCATTCCTCATTGTCAGAAAAAAAGGTGGGCATGTGAAACATTTGTTACTGCACTTGTCCTTAGAGTAACTTTAGGCAGTGTAACAAAGGACAAGAACCATCTCCGAAATAAAATCCATACTCCTAGGAAGAATGGCTGACCTCTCACTCTAATTTGTGCTTCCTCCTTTCCCAGAAACAACTTAGCTCTTCTGTTCCCATCTTCTACAGCTCTGCAAGTACACATACTCAATATACACTTCACATATAAATGAGGCTCATTCAAAGACTGGGATGGAGGGCAGTCCACGCAGGAAAAATCAATTATAAACCTAGATCTATTTCTGACAGTTTAGTCTTTCAGAGAAAATGTTTAATGAGGGTACTTTTTATGAAATATAACAAGTGTAACTTTCTACAGCAATTTTGGCTTTCATATTGTCAGTCCTGGCAGGATTTCAGGAGTGGCTAGCCACGGTCATGGTGCCAGCTCCTTGTCCTTATGAGGTGAAGAATGGCTTATTCTTGGTTGTCATTACAAGAGCATAATGGGACATTTGTGTAAGCAGCATGAGAGGAGCTCGGTATTTACCATTAAGGCCCATCAGGCCTCTGCAATGGCTCAGGTGAGATGAAAGGCTGACCCTGTTAAGCCCACTGGGAACCAACAAAGCACCGGCACAAGGAATCCTTGGGGGTGCTGCTGCAAGGCAGCTCAGCTCAACTACTGCAGTGCTGGTTACAGGGCACATCCAAGCACAGGCATGCTTGCCCTGCAGTGTGTCACACTGTTTGAAACTGGCTGCAGCCTCTGAAGATTTTCATTTTGTCCTGAAGCTTACATCCTGTGAAACATAATGAATCTCCAAAACTCATTCCATGTGACTGTAACACAGTATGCTTAGGAGAAGGAGGGATCATACTAATGTAGTAGGTTTTGTACTTGTGCTTTTAGGTTCCAGAGAGAGAAAGACTATCCCAGATGTACAGCAAAGTGTAGGGATGTCAGGTAACCTCTGTGCCCAGGACACCACAGCTCCGTGCAAGATCTCCACCAGTGAACAAAGCAAAGGCTGATTGTACTGGCTCAGTCAAAGAACTAAGAAAGGAAAAGAAACAAACTACCAGTGAGAAGTTCTGTGAGACCTTTGAGTGCAGGGCCAACAGAGCAAACTGCATGAGAAAGGTTAAAGAGAACCAAAGCAGGATCTGAAGAGGCACTGATGACCTCCTGACAGCAGGGGAACAAGCCTCTGCTCCACTGATATCTTGATTATAATGGCAACTTTGACCAAGACAGGCTCTTAGTCTCACTTTCAAACACATTCAGCATCTGAAGGAAACACTGATTGCAGAAAGACTTAAAATGTTCATCCTTTCTCCAAATTCTTCTGTTCAAATTAGCCCCAGGTTCAACAGAGACAATGATGGAGACAACATGCAAAAAGGAGGAAGGAGCACTCTGAGCAAAAATCTAGCAATCAGGATTACGGTGACAACTTCAGCCAGTAATTAGTAAAATGGAATGTTAATTATTGCTACTCCCCTCTTCATTTCACCATGGCTCACACAGCTGGTTTAAAGTTGATAACCACAGAAATGAGCATGAGCCAAGCCTGGGTAGTTGGTTGGTATTCACACAGTATCAAAAGAATACATTTGCATTCTTTGCCAGAAGAATCAATTTACCTTGATTGATGATTGAACTTCAATAAGTCCTTTAATATTTTGGTCATTAACTGTGATGCCGTAACAGTGTCACAACCAGAGTGCTATTGTATTTCACACCATGGCTCTTATTAGCTGCACTCTGTAACACGCTTGAACTTCTAACTGAGCCCTTTTAAATATTGATAATCAACGTATCTCAAAGATGATCCTTCAAAATAAAGCTCAGGCTGCTCAGAACGCTTTATGAACACAGTCATTCCTGTCGCTGGAGAGGTTGCACAGTGCAGGCAGATGCACAGGGTGCTGCTAAAAGCAGCAAAGGCCTCCTTCTCACTGCTGGTTTTGTCATCAGTTCACTTCCCCACAGTAACACTGAAACATTGCTTCTGACTACAAACCCTGCTCTGGCTTCAAAATGACCTGCAGTAATTTCATTTTCCTCCTTAGTAACATTTCAAAATAATATCAGCAGTAATACTTCTCTTTATGTATTGAGCTAAATGTAGGCAGACCTATAACAACCTGCCTGATGATAGATACATGTCTCAAGTCAAAGAGCTAGAGGCACTTGAAGGCACTATAAAAGGAAATAAAAGGAAAAAACAGAAGACGTTGTTGGTATTTTGCAGTTGAATAATAAAGAAAATAAAAAAATAATAGTTAATACAAACAGCAAAAAGAGTCTTGAAGGCACTAGGCAGTTCCACTTGAGTTACAACAGCAGCCTCAGCACTGGATTCCTGTCCTGTCCTGGCTCTTACGCTGCTGAGCTGTGACACATGGACTGTTTACTGTCACAAGGAAGCATGAAACTGTTCCTGCTACAGATATGAATGCCAGTGATGCAAAATCTGTCCCTGCATAACACATCCTGTTTGTACTGGAGCAGCATAGCCCAAGTCTATCAAAACTGAACCCTCGCCTAAAGCCATGACTGATAGCTTAAATACACTGCTGCTGAACTGGGGTAACTCACAAGCAAGGTGAATTAGCCCATGCTTATCTCCACACAATGAAAGTAAGATCGTTTGTGAGGCCAGCAGAGCACCTGTGTATATCATGTGGTGCAGATGTATCCTCAGCTTCTCAAGGATACAGCCAGTTCACTTCCAGCCGCACACGAGCATGGCAGGAATATGAAACACCAAGAGAAAAGCTGGTAACATTTCAATGCTGCGTTCAGAGGTGAGACAACTAATGAAACTGAGATAGCAGTGCATCTATTAAAGCCAGAGGACAGTGGGAACCTGCACTCTGCTCCTGCTGCAGGAGAACTGTCTGTTGGCTGGCTGTTAAGAATTAAAATTGTGCTGTCAACAGTCTAAGTCTCGCATGATTACACACCTTCAAAGCCAATCAGGAAGAAAATAAATTCAGATGTGTGTGGCAGGAGTTGAATAGGGAAGATACCACAACAAGTTTCCATTACCTTTTAAGAGCTGGTCATATATTAATCACTATGAAATCTCTTGACAAAACCAGTAGTACAGTTCAGCCTTTCCAGATATGCAGAAATATAGAACACATGTGTGAGGATCACAGGATCTTCCCATCTGTGCCAGGCGGTGTAACAAAGAACACCTTGCTTCTCCACTGACACTGGCAGAGAGCTGATGCACTGTCCACAGCAGAAATACATCCACTGAACGTGGATCAAGGATTTCCTGGCCTGAGTGCCTGCTGCTGAGGTGACTCTCACAGGAGAGCCTCTGCATTGTAGCTGACCCGCCCAGTCCTGGCAGCCTGCTCAAACTAGTCAATGCCTATTGATATAAGCCAGAAAAAGAAAATTATCCTATTTATCTAGATTTTCTTCTATCCCTCTGGAATAGTTCTAATTCCACCCTTATTCAAACCTGCAAGTGATTTTTTTTTAATGTCTTGTTTGTCTGTGGTATTCTCTGATGAAAAAGTAAAGATGCAAAGAAATTCTTATCTTTGCATCTTTTGTTTTTGCATTTCTGCATATTAACAGAATATTCAATGAACTCATTTAATACTTCTCAGTGATCTACAAATAATCCTTTGTGGTTCTGAAATGTGGCTATAGGCAGAAAAATGACTGTATCATTTTTTTAACCTAACTGTTCTGTTCCCTGGGTGTAATCAGTCATGTCTGCTAAGTATATTTACAAAAATGAAGCTAAACATCTTCCCATCCTATTGTTTTGCAAAATAAATGTAGCTCTAGGAGAGAAGGCCAGCATCTATTCTGGCTCATACATCATTAATAGAATTACATGCAAAATCCTGAATTGTTGTATCACTGAAGTAATAATATCCTAGGTTCTACATTGTTTTTCACTGAGCCTGCAATGGTGGTAGCAGAAAGCCTACCACCAGCAAACCTCTCATTCTGAAGTCAAAACCTTTCTTCTTCCTTATCTGGAGTGAAAGATGGAAGTAACAAACATCCCTCACCCTTCCGAATAAGATGAACTCTATAGAAATATGACAATAAAAAAGCAAGCTTTTCTAAAGAGCTGGCATGTACATTCAAGCAAAATGCTTTAAATAAAGCCAATGGATTATTTAAGGAGATGCACTCCGAATCCAAACACATCTCCAAGCACACTGACATGACAGTTTCTCTGAAGCAGCTTCCCACCAAGGTGTTCTCACACTGAGGCAGCTGCTGGAGTGACAGCAAGATGGTTCTTGATTCAGCTTATTCTGGCTGAGCCTGTAGGTGACTTCGACCATATTTTCTCCCAGGTGCTGCTGCATTAACTGTATAAGGAATGCACCATGCACTGAAGCTGACAGAGACTTATAGCTCTGAAACTGAGGCAGTTACAGCTGCCCATACATGCTTCCTTTCTTATTAAGGAAGAAAAAAATGCTGCTGTTCATCCTGTTAGGATCCCTACAGCAATTCCTCAGTCAGCCTGAATGTGCAAATGCTGCCTCTGCTGCGTCCTGCCTGGCCCTCTGAGCTGCACCAAACCCAAGCAGCACAGAGAGTGAGCGCTGTCACTGGGCTATGAGTTAATCTGAGAGGCCACCATTGGGTCCCATCTCCTGTATTCCCTATGAAACCCTTTGGATTATCTCCACATATTGTGTCCAGTTCTCCTGCAGCTGGTCCCTGGAGAAAATGAGGTTTCTGTGCTAGGAGGAGGCTCAGCACAGATGCAAAGCCACGGGAAGGGACAAGCTCTGCAGGGCTGTGTTACTGCACAGACAGGGCAGCCCAACTCCAAGGCACCATCCCAGCAGGGCAGACCAGCTTCAGCAAGTCAGGCAAAGCCAAACGTGAGAGGCAAAGATGCAGAGTAAAGAAGTGAGTTTTCAGATGTGCTAACAGCAGTGACTTGTTGCCAAACAGAACTGTGATTTATGCAGCAAATTTGCTTTCACACAGGCAAACTCAAACAGCTGCACAGACTTTGGCAGAGAACTGGGGGGGTAAGATCCTTTGGGTCCAGCATGCGTATGAACAGACACACGTGCACTCATGAGTGTGTGACAGTGAAAAAACAGCTTTGCTCAGAAGTGAAGATTTATCCCTGATTCTTTCAGCTGAAATCCACCACCACTTACTTTCTTTTTTGGTTACATCAAACTTGGCGTTTTTTAAGCTCATTTTCTGGTTTGGTGGTTTTTGTTTTTGTTTTTCCTTCTCTCTTTCTTTAAACTCAGTGCTATTTTGAATTTGTTTTAAGATGAATGTTGCTTTCATTCCCATCCCTGGTCCTAAACTGCATTTCTGAGCCTCTGCTGCAATTCCACTACGTTTAGCACTTACTAGGCAATTATCACTGAGTCAGGTAGAATGACAGCATATTTTCAGTTCAAGCACAAAATTCCGTATTTCAGTGAGCTGATTTTTAAACTATTTAAATGTTAATAGCATCCACATAATTGTACAGATCAGAATGCCACCAGATAATCCTTATGCCTTCCAGCTG
The DNA here is from genome assembly GCA_013399455.1 of Anthoscopus minutus. Lineage (NCBI taxonomy): Eukaryota > Metazoa > Chordata > Aves > Passeriformes > Paridae > Anthoscopus > Anthoscopus minutus. The sequence goes on from VWYI01022609.1 coordinate 231,684, forward strand.
ACTTCTGTCAGCTGCTCTTTTGCTTTCTTTATCAATGCCAAGATATATTTTTGATCACAATTATTAAGGTGAAGTCAGAAACACTTTTATTTGTATTCCTAGGTGCTTGCATCCTTCTGCTCTTAAATCTCACCAGCCTATCATTTCTTACACTAGCAGAATCTAAAAGCACTGTGAAGGCATCACAGGGTGGAATTAGTTTTTACTGCAAACCTCCATTTTCAAAACAACCAGTACATGATTGCTACAGTTCTCAGGGGAAACCAGCTTTAAATGTGTGTTCATATTCCCCTCGCATTTCAACTCAAAATGTTTTAGAACATCCAAAATATTGGAGACTGAGACAACAGAGGAATGTCCATTTGGGATCACAGGAAATAAACCATCTTCCTCTGTCTCCCCCCAGGTTCTCCTTTGTATTTGTTAAAATGGAATTTAGACTTAAAAAAACAGTATGAAAACCTTCAGACAGTTTCAAGACAAATGTAGCTCTGTTACACCACTTTTGCAGTACAAGAAACTGCTTCAGCAGAATGGTATGAGCAAATCCTTATAAGCCAAAGTATCCTGCTGTAATGTGAAATTATGAGGGAAAATGGTTTCAAGGAAAATCTATTACCATTCCCCTGTGACGGCCAAATAAAAGAGTACATGCTATTGCCACTGAGTCACCAGGAAAGTGAAATTAGAGAGAATTCTGGTAATGTGCAGATTTTGACATGCAGCTCCTCCAAAAGGAAGTGGTACAGAAATAGTAACTGTCATACAGTCATTTATTAACAGCTAGATTTGTTATACATATGCTCTGTGTAGAGAGATTCTCCCACCAACTCAGCCAGACTGGTCTGTGGGAACAGGGAGGGCAGCATGGCTCCACCAAAAAACAAGCAGTTAAAAAATACCCCAAGCATGACAGAAACAACACAGGATCAAAACAAGAAAAAGCAGCACAGACGAGTCAAGAAAGTGGAAAATCCAGAATGACTTAGTGCTGCCATGAACGCTGTGGGAAATGAGAAGATAGCTGAACTAAGTAACAGAAAACTGTATCTGGTAAAAAAGGGAGAATAGAGCTTCATTTAGGATTCAAGAGCTAGAGCTGCTCTGCAGTTTTTTAAAAAAAAGTATAGGAAAGAAACCTCAGCTTTTAGTTTTAATGCCAAGGTGTTATGGGAATTAGCTAACAGATTTACTATAGTAATTGAAATAATTTTAAAATATGTAGAGAGGTAATTCATCTGAGAATCAAAAAGCAAAAGAACCTACTGCAAGAAGAAGGGAAAAGGGTGATCCAGGAATCACTGCCCTGTAAGGACAACATTGTAACAATAAATGCAGTGACAAACCTGCCTATCTTGAAGCGCTAGCAGGAACACAGGACTTGTCTGGAGTACAAAGACAGGTGAGAAGGAGTAAACAAAGCTTTTCCTTTAGGTTGCATTACACAGTCAACAGAATAAAAGTGTGCAATAGCACTTCTTCAAAGCCATCCCAAAACCTCAGGCTGAATGGGATTAAATCCTGGCGGAGATGGCTGAAAACTTACTGAAAGTCCATAAGTAAAGGGCAAAGATAAATGATAACACACTACTCCTGAGACTGGTGTTAGGACAGATCTTATTTAACATTTTAATTAATCTAGGAATAGGGAAATCATTGCTAGTCACATGAGGAAAACCCAAGTGGCAGGTTATAATTAACCACTAACCCACCCAGAGACTAATGGGAGGAGACGGCATTGGAATATTCTATGCTGATAACCTACACACCACTTATATCTTCCTTAGAACTATAAAATGCTTCAGAGTATATTATATTTTCACCCTGCTTGTTCGGATCACAGCTCTGACTTCCACTGTCAAAATACACTGCAGTGAGAAATGAGGCAGCACACATACCTCATTTCGTGCATTTAGCCGGCATGTAGCATTGATACAAGGTCTTAAAGAATTCACCTAATTGGTCAAACGTCAGGATACAGCAACATCTGTATCTTGGATTTGTAAAGATGCTGGGCTTCCTTTTTGATGAAAAGCACCTGTGAAGTGCAGGGTTATTGGGCTCCCTTTTGCCGTTTCTTGGATAAATGTCATCATTTTTAATGCTACCAATCTTCTTCTATAGCCTGCAGGTAAGATTTTCTAAGGCAAAAAAATGACTTGTAGGTGCTTAATTCCCATTAAAATCTATTGGGCATATAAGTACCAAACTGCTACTGGGGCCTTTGGGAAAGTCTTCCTCTAAACCATTGTTATCTACCCTTTCAACACCTGAAATAAGCTTCTCATATAAGATATATTATTAAAACAAGAGATGTTTGAATCTGCAGTGAAATCACTTTGTGGCTTGAGAAGTAGTTTTTTGGCATCCCTGTGCAAGTATGAGACAAGATGAACTCAAATTCTGCTTCTAAAAAGATCCCTATTTTAGGCAAAGTAACGTGAGAAGGAGGATGTGTCATCTATCTGACTCAGCACAACTGTCTCATTTGAAAACTCCATGGCAAGTCTTGACTGGTATTAATGAATAGTTGTATTTGGTTTAGAGGTGAAATACTGTGTACATTAAAAAAAAGAAAAAAGAGCAGAGAGACCACAAAAGAACAAAAGAGCTCTGGACAAGAGATCTGCTATTGCTAATATTCTTGTTGGTAACCTATCTTGTGTTTCCAAGGGACCACTTTTTGCTCTGGGTGTTTGGGCTCTGGGCTCTGGCATTGATGAAGAAGTACTGATGACTTTAAGAGAAGTTATTAGCCCCCCACTCCCCATCCATGGGAACTATGCTCTTTGTCAGGGTATTTCATAAGTGGCTGGTGCTGGGGACTAGATATTAAAAAATGCTAGAAAATACACTAAAAAGGCATGTCATAGAGTGTGCCCTGTCTCTGCACTCCAGAAACCCCTCCCCACTACCTTCATGTTTCTCCCATGGATCTTTTCTTCAACAGAGCTCAATGGTTTGTAAAAGAGGATGCACCACAGTCCCCTCTTACAGATCTGAAGCCCTGTGACAAAAAGTAATTTTCTACAGTCACCTGGAAAACCTCTCATGGAGCCACGGATACCCTTTATGTCTCTGGGGACCCAGCCCCAGAAGAGACAAACAGGGTTTTGTGTCTCCAGCTGTCTGCTGAGTCTGCTGGGGCAGCCACTGTGATGGCAGCTCTTACACTGCAAAAGGCTGAATCTGCTGGAGCAATACTGAGGTAACAAGTTCATTTCAGACAGCTAATACAGGGAGATTCACTGCTAACTTTTAATCAGCAGCAAGTTAAGACAAATTGGAAGCCATGACCTACAAAGCAAGGCTCTGCAAATCCCCCTGCCAGCCTCCTGAGGATGGCAGCTCCCCTAGTACACAGCCGCAATAAACGGATCCTTTTACAAGGTCTAACTCATTTAATCATCCTCTCTGCTTGCATTAACCACTTCTGCAAGGGTATCTTTCCTGTGTGGATTGCTTAAGTTAGGTCAAAAACCTGGTCTTGTTTTCAAATCCACATTCATGATGAAAGCCTCCAGTCTAAGACTTATATTCTTCTGAGACCCTTAGGAGTTACAAAGCACTGTTAATAATTCTTTTGCTTTTTCTCCCAGCCTGCTATAGAGCTGCATCCCCAAAGCACAAAACATTTCTCCTTGTTGAATTCTCTCCATGTGTCTCCTCTGTACTCAGTGAAATAGCCTGACATGATGGGCTGGGTCGAGACATACAATGACCAGTCTTCCTTTGAGCAAGAAGCTTCTGTTCCCAGCGGAAGGGCTGAACTCTGGGTAATCTATTCACTCCCTACCTGGCAATGGAAGCAGCAAGAGAATAAGTCACTGCACTTCTAACTGAAAAACCATCACAGAACAAATCTCAGACGTAAGCCTTCAAAAGTGAACTTTAATTTGAAAATGGCACCAAGTGTTGACCTGAAGTGAACAGCTTCCCTTGATGAGACAGAGAATTAAGAGAGGAAGGAGCAACCTCCAAGCCTTCACACTGCAGCCAGCATGAGCCACTCCTTGGCAGCGGCAAAGACTAAGCTTAGGCTTCATCCCAGAGATGATCAACTCCAAGGCAGTCACAGGGCAGAGCTGTGAACCGCTCCATGAGAATGACAGGCTCTGGGTGCCTCCCAAGGCACGGCCAGAATGATTGTAGAGTTCCCTGCAAGGCAGGAGCCTGCCTGGCTGGCACGAGAGCAGGGCTGGCACCGGCGCGGCGCTGCTTTGTGCCTACACGCGCTGTCTCCCCTTCTCATTGCACATACCCTTGATTTTGGCAGCATGTCTTCTAACCCTAATGGCCCTTCCTAAATGGAATTCTCAAATGTTTATGTTTTCTTCTTTTCCTCACAGTAATTTTTGGTGCTTCGAATCTTTCAGGGATTCAGCTACATAAATAGATATCCTAATCTTGTAACAACACACTAGATTACATAATTGCGATTAGGATGGGTAATTACACAGTGCCCATGTGAGGCAAGACAGCTTTGACACTCCACATCACAACTGTGTCAAAATATTTTATTTACAGAACACCAAAAGTAGTAACTCCACAGGCTATCATAAAACGTTGAATTTTTTTTTTGTATCATTATACAAAATAATTAGGAGAGTCCTTCAAGTGTGTTCATTGTGTTTCTATTTTGTTAAAAAAAACCACACTGCTGGAGTTCTCCCTACTACAGAACATTTCAGCAGCAAGCCAGTTTTCACAGTCCTAGCAAGAGCGCTCCTGTTCACTGTAGAAATGTTACATATTAGAGACTATTATAATGCCTTCCTGAAGTAAAGCTCACAGAAGTAATAAAAATGACCCATGGTAGGTATTTTTGTCAACGTATTTAGCTCTCATTTTTATCTGCTGATGACCTTTTACTTGAGTGAATCACTACTACATCCTAATGCCAGAGCTTATGCATCAGCTATGAAAACAACCTGGAATTGCATGCAAATTTTAGTTTTGTTTTCCCTAATGACCTCAAATTTATACTACTTAGTGCTCCATCACAGAAATGACAAAAACCACAAAGATTCTCTGTAAGACAGTGAAGCATGCAGAAAAAGCTCTCTATTGGCAGGAATTACATCAGGTGTTTTTTAAACAGCCAGTATTCCAAGGAATGAGATGAGGTTAAGTAACACTTCAAACATGACTCAGGAAGCCTAAAGAAGGGTTTAGGTGCTGCAGCCCAATACTGTAAATGTCACAATATACTGCTCCACAGAAAAAACCAGAGTGAGTGCTTGGTGACTCCAACTGACCTGCCATGGGCTTAATTGTATGTTTATTTCACACACAGAATAGGTTAGATCAGTATTTTCCATACAGCTAACCTGGAACTTTGTTAAAAAATCATGAAGCTGCATGAATACCTAAATGACAATCCTCTAATCACTGTCACATTCAGTGCATCACATGAATTTTTGAATCGACCATGACAAACACACACTAGAGGTTCTCACAGTGAACTGCTATTATGTTAAAATACATTTTTCAGAGGTTTTATGAAGTTTAATTGCATGGGATGAAACATGACACCTAAGCATTTGATTTATTACTAAGCATGACTCTATATTAGTGAGACTGCAGAGCATACAGTGTTGTGGAATTATTTTTACTCTGTCATGACAGATGGAGTCAGTGTTTGGTAAAGACTGTGTGCAAGTGTACAGACGTGCTGCAGGTGGGATCCTCTCTGCTGCCTCCTCCAAGCCAAGCTGTTATACTTGAAAACCGCACATTTCAGATGATGAAGAAATCATCATCTATGTTTTCAAAATGGCAACACAGATTTTAATCTTCTCTGCATGAAAAAAAAGTCTGCCTTGCCTAGAAAGAATCATAGAAGAGAGATGTAAGCCTTAATGATTTAAGGGGTTCTATGGAACAACAACCTTTGAGCATTGGTTATAATCATACCCTGTGACAGATGTACACTGCTCATGATGCAGTGGTGCTCACAATTGCCCCATGGAGGTAGGAGTAGATACAGTGAGGTGACAAGACTCTGATTTCAGCTTTCAGCACTCCCCTGCTTTGCTTTCTGTCCCCTCATCCACACAGTGGGGGTCTCCATTTTATGCTCTGTTCTCTACCACACAGGACAACATCCCACGGAGCTTCCACTTCTAGAAGACGTACACACTGCAAAAGCCGAGTTTCCCTGCCCATGCTGGACAGCAGAGCTGTCTGTACCAAGGCAGGACTATGCACTGGTTTCCACTTTGTGCCTTTAAAGCTGGCACACTGACAGCAAGGCTCATGTGCCAGAGCAGCACCCTGCCTGCAAGGGTCCTGAGGAAGAGCCTGCATGTGTCTGCAGGGGCACAGCTCTACTGATGGCTCCTCTTAAAAAAGGAGATACCATTCTGCCTTCTGCCACCTCTACAGAGATGATATTTAGCAGCTGCATTTCAACTAGCTTTTTTGTCCTTCCTGCTTATTTCACCCTTGTGAAAGACCCTCCATCACCTCCTCTGCCATGCCCCAGCATGGCACTGGTCACACAGTCCCTACAGCTGGGGTAAACCCCAAGTCACCATTTCATGTAAGCTTTCGTTTAAAATTTCTTTAGGATGGGATAATTTTGAAACCTTTACTCCATGATTTATGAGAAATGTGGTTAATACTTGAAAAAATGCTTTTAAAACTGAATTCTCACATGACACTTCTAACATACTGCTGAAAGCCAGCAATACCCTCTCTCTACATTTCTTTTCTGTGCTGACGCTAAACTTCCCTACAAAGCTAATTATATCACCATGAAAGGCATCTGACAATGTCCAACAGGCTTAGAAATGGTCTCAATCAAGGCCTCTGGCAGCAAGTTCACGTTCTTCTGAGGAGAAACTTTATATTAAATCTCCTTGACATCAAGTGCTTTGGACTGGCCCCTTTCCAGTAGCTCAAGATATCACTGCCCAAACTTAAAGAGTGCTTTGTTCCAGCTAGAAGCAAGCTTAAAGCTAGATCAAATGGAGGTGGAAGTAAATCTCTGTATTTCAAGAAAACAAGATGACATCTACTCTAACCCCTACTTTTAAGAGAGGCCAATAAGGGCATCAATTCAGCAGGATCAGAATCAAGCGTTCTATTGGAAAAACTATTGTTAGCTAGGATAGTTCAGCCTCGTATTCAGCAGTTTTACCAATTCAGGGTACTCCTGTGCGACTAGAAAAAGCTGTGCTCCTCCAGTAACTTGTTTCTGAGCTATTCTGACAGAAGTGGTAAGCTTTCTGACTGAAAGCAAAGGTGGAAACTACACCAAGAACGAGGAAAAAACACTGAAACAAATGCCCATGGTAATCTTTGAAGCTCAAGTAAGCTCTCAGGGCAATTCAGATGCTTACTGTTCTTTGTTTAAGTGTTGAGTTCTTTATGGTTTGGCTTTATGCATGTTTTATACAGATGCTGACAAATACTAAACCAGCATTGTAACATTTCAAGGCTGATTCACTGATAAAATGCTCATTCAGAGGACTCCAGGGGACTAGATGTCATGTTCCCTTTCAAAAATACGGCTGAAGTGAGTATTCTGTAAAAATTCAAAACAGATCTTGGAAACAAAAAACAATGGAAGATAAGCAGTGCATAAGGGGACACTGAACAGGTCACAGAATCATCAATAAATATTACTGGAAGTACTGAGGTTCAATTCATAACATCTCTAAGGACATTTATCATTATTACTGGCAGATTACGTGCTTTGTTTTAGGGGAAGCTGACAGAGGACTGCTGTTATAACTGTTCCTAATAGCTGATTACACATCATTACAGATACTTCAGCTTTGATTCTGGCCAACTTCTGTTGATTTATAAACACCATTGCCTACTTTAAAGCTTGCAATCAACCACATTATGCACTAGATAATGAATACACTCCCTAAATTCAGGTAATAGGCAGAAACTCCATTAGACAATAGCTGAATGAAAGGGAGTTCTATATATATCTCTGTCTTCCCAAGTGTTCTGGTGTGACATTCCTACTGTATTTCTAAGAATGGGGTTTCCTGCCAATCACTCTGAATGTGAGTCTAAGTCCTTGTCCTCCCCTGAGACAGAGCCTGCTCTGTTCACAGCTACACAATTCGTGCTACACAGGTGGACAATTGGAAAGCCTCAGTGAGCTGCCTCCAAATTCTCTGCACAAATACATGCTGGGACAGAGCCATACCTACACAAAAACAGGGATGAATTAGAAAAAGCTACAGAAATGCAGCACAAAAACATCCTCCACCTTAGTTTGCCATAATTTAAGATACAGAACAGAATAAAAACAAAGTAATTGGATGGACAGATGAGAAAATGCAGATCCTCAAATCTCAGAGTGGCTAGAAAAAATGGAGTCAATAGTAACAGTCATACAAAACTGAAGACCTCCACATTTCTCCCTCCCTCTGATATTTCCCAGCATATCCCTAATCTATTACTTCATCTGCCAGCAGTCATTCTCCTTCTCTGCGATGTACAAGGCCAAGCACATTACCTGTGCTTAACAAGCTATAATAATGACTGATGATTACATATGGACAAGGCAAAGTTAAGATGAAGAACCACATTAAAACAGCATCAAAATTTCAGGGAACTTTATCTGATAAGCACTTGGGAGTAAGAAAAGTAAAGAAGAGCAGCTACAAACACCACTAAAGAAACCCTTCTGCATCCATCAAGGGGAAAGAGAGAAACACACAAAGAGAATTAATAAAAAATGGGTAAGAATAAGCACTGTATATCCCCCATAATCTCTCTTGCTATCAGGTTAGCTGCAAATCTGTATAGGCATAACATACGCCAAAGCGTCAAACTACTCTTCCAAGCAAAACAGTGTTCAGCCTTAAAATATTGTTTCTAATTTTAAGTCACTACTTCTCAGAGGTTCCACTCCTTTCTATTCAGACTTCTGCATCAAGAAGCAGTGAAATTGCATAGTTCCCAGTGGTGTGCATGCTGCAGGCAACACACCTGTGACTCGCCCAGCAGAATTCCCTCAGAAGAAACAGAAAACCCACTTCAACTTAACTACTTGGGTGTTTACACTATAGCTTTCTGGTTGCTGGGGTGATATTATAAGGTGACCCTTTTTGGTTAAGGGCTTTTTTTAAAGCCACAAAGCAGCCAGTCTTACTATACTTCACATAATTGCAGGTCCTCCTATGTTAACAATTACTTGATATGAACTGGATTCCTAAAGATGAAAATCTGTTTCTAAGATGTTTTCTGTCTCAGTGAGCTTCATGAGCAAGAACTAGAGCTGGTTTTGGTGTTTGTAAAACAAACAGGTCTTGCAAAAGATCTGAGTTTCATTCTGTTGAGTCCTGTGTGCATGAAAGGACAATAGTCTCTGCAAAAAAATGTAGCACTCCATAACGGAACAATTTGCTCTTTTCTGTCCTGTCTTTTCACTCCTCAGTGCTTAACATGAGCGTTGTTTAAATCATAGCAGCATTGTCAGAAAGTCAAAGAGTTAAAGGTTTCATCATACCGTTTACAGACTGCCAGATGCTACAAGCTTGTTATATCCAACTTTGATTAGCTGTAAAATGAATCTATAAATTACTGCTGTTTGCCCAGATAACTTTTCCTTTTTTGGGTTCAGGATTTGTATCTGTCATTTACATAAGTAGCAGCCAAGATTACTGGCAGAGTACTCTCTTCATCCCAGGCCCTTTAGTTTCTGATAACTGTGGTGCAAACATATTACAACTGTGCGAGATCCCTACTGACAGCCACCATTAGGGGCATTATATTGTACCATATATATTTAACACTACTTCTGCAACCCATTTCAGAAGACACAAACATAGCAGGGCAGGCAAAGGGTCAGCAGAAATCTCAAACTTCTCCCTGAATCACATGGCCAGACCCCCTTCAAAGCCTTTCTTTACAGCATTCTGCCTTGTTGTCACTCAGCATCATCATGATGAAGGCGAAGCAGCACATCCTTCCCTGTTCTTCTTTTTCTCCTTTCAGTTTCTTTGGCAGTTGCCAGTATTGGTGTTGCCTCAGTTGTCCTGCCTGAGGCCCTTCTTGCTTGACCAGGCTGCTATGCATTTCCTATCCTGTATTACATCAAAATCACTCAATTTTTCTCTCATCTTCACTCTGTGAAGTTACTGCACTGATTGTCTCCCAATGAGTACAGCAGCTCCTCTCTTGATCTTCTATATCCACCCAAGAAACCAGCAACTAATCCTCAACCTTACTGGTTGTGAGCTCTGCTCAAGCTCCATCCCACAGGAAGCACAGCACCATCTTCTGCTTTTCTTACCCTCATACATTTAAGATCTCTCTATTTTCCTGCAAAGCTCTGCCTAAGGCTGCCACCTGCACATTTCTGTGTGCTGACCTTCCTGAACCTCCTTGAATTGGAAGCAGTGCCAGATTCACATGAGGTTTTTTTTTCTCCCAGTTTATTCAATATACCAGCCAAGGAATACAAAGAAAAGCTGTATACTCAGATACAAAAAGATATTTTAAGGCCTTGAGGGAACACAAGATCATCAGTCTCATACCTTGTTTCATCACAGACGGTAAAGCAGCATAGTCTTGCTATTCATACAGAAAATATAAGCTTTAAAGTATCTCCAAGAATATCACCCAGGCATCATTAAAGTCACATGAAGATGGAGAATTTGTCACTTTCAGTGCTGGATTGTTCCACCTTGACCACCTTATCTGCTAGAGACCTGTGCCTTGCTATCATTTCAATTTGCCATGATTTAAAGTTTCCAGCTATTAAGCCCTTGTAATACATTTTTTCACTTGATTAAGAAACCCTTAAAAAGTCCTTCTTCTCCCCATGAAATTATTTATAAACCATAATCAAATTCCTCATCATCTTCATATTAATAAAGAAAGCAAATTGATCTTCTCCAGTCTACTATGACATCACATTTTTTCTTGATCTTAGATAATGTTTGCACCTCTCTTACCTCCAGTTTAGCACTCTTAAAACACTGAGAACTAAATGCCCTTTTGATCTTCCCTGTACCAAAGTGAGCATATTTCCTTGACTTTTCTGTGTAGGTCCAAGGATACACTCTAAGTCCATTTCACCAGGCTGAAAAGCAGAGCAAGTCACAAGGAAAATCCAGCTGCAGCCACATCAAAAAGGGCTGCTTCTGTATGATGAAAATCTGGAATACTCTGTCCAAAGACTATGCAGCCTTGTGCATGGCTCTAGTAAAATTTTTAGTTATAAAGTCAAGTAAAAACTTTACCCTCTGCACCAAGCATTACATTTGTCATCCACAAATATTAGATTTATTTCCCATCTCTTTCTTTGATGGAGGAGTTGCATAGCTTTGGAGTCAGGGCCAGCCCTGCTAAGTCCCACTAGAAACATAAGTCCCACTAGAAACATCATTGTTTGACGACAGTCCAACAAGAATGGCTTCTTTGTTCTGGTCACTGATCAAAGGTGACACACTCTCTTTCAGCACCACAAATTCAAAATCTGATGCATTAAGTCAAATGCCTTACAAAAGTTAATATGTCACTACTGCACAGTTATCTTTATAAATTAAACGTGCAGTGTCAAAAGATGAAAGCACTTTCTATAAATCTACGCTAACTGGAATTGGCTTAGTAACACCCTGGGTCTTTATTGACAAAATCTGTCACAAAATTAAAAAAAAAATTGATCTAACACAAATATTAGGCTTAATTAATTTGGTCAAGCACTTGAATATTAGTCTATCAAGGACTTGCTCAGTATTTTAAGTTTTATTAAACAGGAGCTTCCAATTTTCAGAAGCTTAAAAATGCACAGCCTTCATATGTGACTTCTAGCATCCTTCATTTTAAGAAAACAGCACTGATCAACATTTTCAGACAATACTAACTGAGGTCTTCTCATATCCTTATCAAGAGCAATGGAAACAGCGACTGAAGATGTTGCAGGCTTTTTCTCCATCATCACTTTGTAACTGTAGTGGGCCTTTCCCACCAGAGCACTCTGGGTATTCAAGCCTAGCTAGTCCAGCCTCACCATTATGTGATAGGAAAAGTGAAGTTGTGGGTAAAAAAAGACAACACAGACACCTTTAAGGAGACAGGAGGAGGTCATGACAGATAAAAGCACCCAAGATGCAAGCATGAAAGCCTTGAAGGGAAGAATAGGAAGTTCAAGCAAAGACATCAATGTATGAAATTCAGGGACTGGCACACAGTGAGACCTGGCATCTGCACACTAGAAAGAGATGTTATCAATATTCTGTGGGTGAACTCACACATACTCATACTTTTCCCAATACACACAGGCTTGGCAATGTCTCTCTTCTTCAGTTCTGCCCTTTCCAGAAGTTTGTCACACTGCCATGCCAACAAAGTGTGCTGAGAGCATTGCTTGGCAATGCTTTCACAATAAGCTCTCCTAGCTGGGGGCTATCCAGACTTCCTTGGCTCCACAAACTAAGTGAACTATCATAGCAGTATCACATTCTCTCTGCAGAAGTACATGACTTAGATGGTTTGATGATGCCATCAGTAAGCTTCTCTGCCACCATTTCACATTTACCTGCCTGACATCTGCAACCTATCCACATAAGCAGACAGGAAAAACCCTAATCACCAAATCACAGATTGAAGAACCAATATAACATAATATACAAAATATACATAATATAACAAAAATTCTGTTTCTCTGCTAACCTTGGGTTTCTGTCCTCATGTTCTTGTTGCTTGCCATGAATTGTCCTAAAGCCAACACAATTCAAGCCCAGCAATGCCATCACAGGCTCATCTCATCTTCTCAACTCCTGCTGTCACTTCTCCAGCAACACTCTGGAGAGATAAGTTTCCTTTAAGCATCCAAGATCCAATTATTAATTGTTTTAATACAGGTTACCCCTTGAACTGCACACAGGGCTCCACAGTGAAACGCACACAAGGGGAAAGCTGCCCTTCCTGGAGCTCAGCGTGGTTGCAATTGCTTAGCTTTCCCCAACAGTCTTGTGCCTTTTTCCTAACCTCTGACTGTGAGCAAGGATCTCTATCACCTTTGTTTTCAGGAAGAAATTAGTGCTCTAGTTCAGTTTTCAGTGTTTTGGGGTCTGACAGCCTTGAGAGCATGGGCTAATGACATGTGAATCTCTGAGGACATTTGAATGAAAATTATAATTCTTTAGCTTTTAAATAGGAACTGCTATCCCTTGAGAGCTGTTATCCCTCATTGGGTTAAGCACGTGGAGACAAGCTGCCTTGAAAATTTATTTTTGACAGGTGATGATAATGCTCCCTTCTAAAGCACTAAAATAAAACCTTCTAAAAGTATGTGTTGTCCAAGACATAGGTACACACAGACCATATGATGAATTCACAGAAGAGGATGACAGGACAACACTAGAGTCTTGGGATTCTCTGTCAGCACAAGCACTGTGGTAGCACAGCTCCTCATGTTCAGCTCCCACTGAAGGGTAAGTGCTTTGAGACATAAGAAGAAGCCAGGAGATAGGATGTGGAAGACAGGAGAAATTAATCTTCTTTGCATGTTTTTGGTGATAGTTCCTGAGCTAAGTGCAGGAGTGGTGTGGATGAGCTCTCAAACATGAGCAGGCACAGCCCTGCAGTAGATGGACTGATGGCCTGATCTGACACGGCAGCTGAGAAGAGAGAGTGACGAGAGCAGCGCGATCCCACAGCAAACAGCCAAGGGAGAGGAGCAGATGCTACATCTCTTCTTGGGAAAGGATGAGGAGCAGAAGCCTTTGTGAACACCATTCTCCTCCCGCCCTGTGGGCTTGTTCTTCCTTTAAAGGGTGCGTTTAGATAAGTAGTATATTAGGATCTAGCTAAAACTGTTCCCATATAAAACTATATGATTCATAATGCACAGACCACACAGCTCCTGACCAGGAAGATAAACCCCAAGCCCTCGGCTACCTCCTCTATGCATGAGCGTGATTAACCATTGATGCAGAATATTTTATTAACTACAAGGTTAATATAATCAGGAAAAAGGACCACTTTGCTTTGCCCTGTTTCAGACAAATATGCAGACTCATAACAGTCAAAACTCACACCCTTGTCAAACAATTTGTCTTGCATGGGACCAGACCAGTTGCAGGCAGGGATCACAGCCTGGCTTGGCCTGCTAGCACATCAAAGCACTACTGAAAGTCCCTTGCAAACCCTTCCTACTGTGTGCACTAGGGAAATGGTATCACGCAGTGCACTGGTTATTGACTTTCCAATGCCACACTCACAAACTTGTGTGAGCATCCCTGCTAATTCCACATAAGCCAATGTGGTAAAAAATGTCAAGGGAATAGGGCCACCTCTCCTTGCAGAGAAAACTGATACAGAGCAACATACGTATTTGAGCCCAAGTCTGTCACTCCAAAAGTATCAGTGAAGCCAATTTTTCACCTGGAACACTTCCTTTCCAAGGCAAGGAATTGCTCACAGAATGATCCACAACGCAGGTGTACAGCGCTTTGTGTGCCTGCGTTCCAACAGCAAGGTCTGATTGCTGGAATGAAATCAAGGACAGACGTGGTTTTCTGCCTTTAAGCCTGAGTTCGGATTGTGTCTCTTTGTGGACCTCAGGGACGGCAAAATTCCCAACTCATCAGTGCTAGAACATGGCACCCACCTCGCAGCAGCACATGCACTATTCTGCTAGGAATCCTCAGGAGGAAAAAAGCACTCAAGCTATCTGTGCAGTCAGTCTTTAATTCCATTCTCTTAGTTCACTGGGCAGTTGTGACATATTATAAAGCCTTCAAGAATGTTGCTATTACAGCAGAAGTCCCAGCAGAAGATGGTGAACACAAGCCTAAAAATTCCTTTACCTTCCCTTTTATTTAGTTTTAAAATTTGAAACGTATGGCTACTCCAAAGAATTGCCAAAGAAGGGTTGAAGACCCCTCCTCTGCAGGAGAGGTGGTAAGTATGTTGTAGGATAGGAGAGTTATTCCACAGCCTGAGCTATCGTGTGCCATAATACAAATGCCAAATTCACAAAAACTCATTTTCTGTCATTAAAAGATTGTTGGGTTATCTACTGATTTTCTGCACCAGAAAAGCTGCTGTTTCTTAGTGAGAATGCAACATGAAAGACCAGACTGGAACAAAACATGCAACCCACAATCGCTCAATTCATATAATTAAAAATTAAACAGCAGACAGGAAAACAGGCGCATCTCCATGTGTCTGTGTGGGTATTCAGCTTTCAACAGAAACATCTGGTGCCTGAATAAGATATTTCATTCAGCAAAATCTGTCGGGTAAAAGTAGTTTCTAAAATATTTGGGTGCCTTGAAAAGCAGTGAAGACCTGCCAAAGAAGAGTTTTGGAGACTGATGCCTGGTGCCCACCAGCATGGCACCCCAACCTCCCCACAGCCTGGATTAATTGTATCCTCTGCAGAAATACTGGCTGGGGAGAGTTCTTCTGGCAGTTGTGTGCCTATAATGCCTCCTGGTTTATATTTAAAGGATAAAACACTGTATGGAAGACACTTAAGAGTACTGAAGAGCACAGGAGAATCACTGCTATTTACATTTTTTCCCTTTTTAAAACAAAGCCAGGATTCAGCTGATTGTTTTGTTTACAGTAGAAGTAACAGAAGAGAGTTTTGCTCCTTACAGCCCATTAAACCTGTTTTTCTCCTACTCCCTGTTCTCCTCCCCCTCTTCAAGCATTTAACAAGCCACAGGAATACAAATCAGAAAAATACCCCAAAAATCTCTCTGCTGATGAACTGCTTAGAAAAGGTTTCAACTCGGCTGGTATTAACAGTGCAAATTTCCGACCTATTTATATCATGGATAATTGATGACTAGAAATATTTGCATTGCTAATTTCCCTCCATTAAGAACAAACCCAGGATCCCAGTAATATGACTTAATAGCTGCATTTAAGTCACTACCCCTTCCCCTTCTTCTTTTTTACGAGTTTTTTCCCCCTCTTCACACTAGAGTTCCGAAACAAAGAGTTTATTCTTTGTTGCCATTACTACCAAGTTTGCTGTTGTAACAAAAACCCTGACTTTCTCCTAGCTAAGGGGAAAACAAAAGAGACAGAGGATAGCTAGGAAGAATGGTAATTAAAAATCTGTTACTCTGTGTATTACCATTTCCTTACCATGAATTAAATAAGAAAAGCAATAAATAAATCAGCACATTTTTTTCCAACATGTACAAACCAGAGTTCTTGTGTTAGGTACTTCAATTTTAAATTTGATGCCCTAGAAATACACAAGAGATTTGAACAGAATGGTTAAACCAGGCTTTCATTTCCATTAATAAAGGCCAGCACTACCCTTTAACTGTAGCTCCCTGAAGGCTACAGATGGCCACTCCTGGGTGATGGCCCTGCACCCAGAGGGCTCTAGGAGCTGATTAGGAGGCTGATACAGCAGAGTTTGAAGTCTTACAAAAAGGCAATCAGCCCAAGTGCCCCCAGGGAGAGGGAGAGCACAGAGCAGAGTGCCTGTGACTTCAACCAGCAGCTCTGTTTCACATAAAGGGACACTGTCAGGTCCCTTTAGAATCACGTTAAAATAGATGAGGCAGATTTGAGGGCTAAAAAGAAACTTTTCTTCCGGTCCACTGAATCTGCATGCAAAGCTCATTGGAAACATTTGAGATACATACCAAATTAACTGTACGGGGCAACCAGAATTAATTGTGTCCTTGACAGTGTGGCAGCCGATAGCATTTGTTATCCTGCGAAGTCACTCAACCCACAAACAAATCCCTTCGCTGCCATTTATGCCCACTGTGCTCCCATAAAGCATCCAGAACAGGTACCTCCACCTATTAATAACCCTGTCACCGCTGCCACATTACAGAGGAATGTGAGCTATAGTGGCTCAGTGACATTTAGCTGATCTCTTGTCCTGCAAATTCAGCTGACCAATGCCACATTTCAGGAATTAGTTTTGCAGTGGTGAAAGGAGTTATATACTGAAGCAGACAGCAGCCCAGAAAGCACTGGCTGTGCTGATTTACCGGGGCTGGCAACTGCATTGTATGGCTGTGCAGTGACAGCCGACTCTCACGCCATCCTTCGGAAATAAAGGCTGCTGCCCCCCGCCGCAGCACAGAACAGTAGAGATGTAACACTTCTGAGCAGAGGTAATTCAATCCTTCCTGAAAAACAGAGGTCTTTTCAAAGAAGGCACCTGAATTAACAGCTGATCATCACAACTATAAAAAGGGAAGAGACTCTTCCAACTCAGCCAGCCAGCAGCATAATCCAGAACTCAGAGAGATAGGTGGCAAACATTTAATAGCAATGCCAAAATTCAGAAGGCTGGGAATTCTTTGAGAAAATCAAGAGGAATCCAAGCAGGTAATTCCAGCTGAGTTAGAGATTGTAGGATGACTGCCAGTCGAAAAACAAAACCTAGACAAAGTCACAAAGCCCACAAGAAGCAACCGGTATGAGAGGAAGAACACAGACTTTTGTGTGTGTGTCACTGCCAATACCACAATATTCCCTGCCATATTTATGGAAACACTGCAGTCTCCCAAGGAAATCTGTTCTTCCTATAGAGCTTCTAAGACCAGAAAAGACATCCTTTCTTTACTACAGTCAATAGAAGGCCTCATAAAGCATCTGCATTCTCAAGAGATGAATATATTTTTCTGGTTTAATACTGATAAAACCATAGCAGTATATGAACATAAAGATATATTATAATTTGAATCCTAAGTCCCCTGAACTTGGAAATTACTTTGCTAAAAAGTGACTCCCATGACCTCTCAGTCCTGCACTGATGTCACACTTTCCTTAACAGAGGAAAACCCCTCAAAACTGGAGAGATGCTTTCCAAAAGCATCGCACCAGAAAATACCATCTTTGTCTGCAAAGCACCCACGCAGCAGAGCCAGTAGGGCTGGTGACAGCACAGCCGCACCTCTCCTGTTGTCACAGCTGCCAGGCAGAGGGATCCACGAAGGCCAGGCACCTTTGTGGGAACGGGAAAACCATCAGTAGCAAGCCACCACGGCAACACAACATTACTGCTTGTGATAATCGAGTTGGCTGCACTCTCTCCCCGTCTGTCCCAGAAGAGCTGCTGTTTATTTCAGTGGGGCCCCATGAGTAGCACTGGGGGATGAAGAGACCATGAATACCAGCCTCTTAAAATGATTATAGATGGATTTGTTAGTAATACATAACATATAGCTGAGCCCTTGTAAGTGATATAGTGCCAAACACAGAGAAGATTTTGTCCTGATAAAGTCAGACATCTTGAGTATGTAATAAATATGATATTCCTCCTCTGTCTAATGTAGGTTATGTGAAGCTGCTAAGACTGCAATTTTTAGGCTATCACTGTCCTTAAATTATTAAGCAATATAGCATTAGAAAGCTAGACTGAAGGCTGTGCATTGTAGTTTTGTTTTGTTTTTTTTCGGTGTGTGCCTGAATACAAAATGTGACTCTGAAGAAGGTATTGTGGTGGTAGCATGTATCAGGAGGATGCCTGGAGACTGACACTGTGTCAGGTGTCACTGTTGCTTACATTTATATCTCCCTTCCTTTTTAGTGCTTGTGTGGTGAAGAAAAGCACTTTGTAATGCCACACTGTAAGAAAGCAAAAACTCTCTGTCTTGGCAAAATATTGTATTAACTGTTTACATGTTTTAACTGGTTTGAAGCCAGCCTGGTAAACATGTCAGGACATTTTAAAGTCACCTAAAAATAAGCTTGTAGTTTGGTTCTAGCTTATTTAAAGCCTGAACCAGAGATCCCCACAAGATCAGTATCTTTCCTATGAGAATAAGGAAAACAGTATCTAAGAATGCCTCAGCACACCCTGTGCCATCTCCTCATTTGATTTAGTAGGCCCAGGAGGCAGAACGTGTAGCTCATGAGTATTTCTGCAGAAATTCAGAGGTTGCTAGCGCTTGTGTACAGCAGCAAAGTCTAGTCCTTGGTTATTTCCTCATCTCCTTGTCCCCTGGATGCAAAGGGCTCTGGAAGAAGACTCATTTCATATCCCATTCCTAATCCCAAAGACTCCTGGGCATCCCATTCCTCCTCATACTCTGCAACTGAGCAATGCTCTCTTCCAGCAAGGAATATCTACCACAGAAGAACTTTCCAAATGATGACAGTAAATTCAGGGCAACTTCATGTTCCAAGAGATGTGGCTCTTTCCTGTACACATAAACCTACTGAGCAGAGACTGTAAAACTCAGGTGCTTAATCCACACTGAGCCTCTTCATTTTT
Organism: Anthoscopus minutus; assembly: GCA_013399455.1. Taxonomy (NCBI): domain Eukaryota; kingdom Metazoa; phylum Chordata; class Aves; order Passeriformes; family Paridae; genus Anthoscopus; species Anthoscopus minutus. The sequence goes on from VWYI01022609.1 coordinate 250,870, forward strand.
TCCTAATGAAAATGTAGTATCAGCTGCTTTTAATGGAGCAAATGACTCCTATTGCTATCACTGTGTATTCTTCAGCCTCCAAGACAGAGATACAGAGCAACCTAGTTAAGTCTGTTCACAGAGACGACATTAATCTGGGAATTAACTCTTTCTCCAAAGGAAAATAAAATTAAGTAAAGCTGCAGCAAAAGAAAATGCGGGCACCGAACATTTCTTTATACACCCGTGGAGGTGTTTGTCTTAAAAGCCTTTTATGAACATTCTATTTTATATGCATTTTGAGACAGTGAGATGCTGCAGGACAACCTGACACCACTCCAGAAAGATGGTAGCTTCATTTTCCTTTTATAGTTTTTACCATGTTTTCAATTCCAAAATACTCTTTGTTACAAAGAGTATTTTAAAGCCTAATTTAATTATTAAAGGAAGAACTGTGGTGGCTATGTGTAGGGATGGCCAGGCTTTTGTAGGAGTTGGCTTTTTCATGGAAGATGCTATGGGCCACTTTTCTCTGGGGTCAGTCTGAGACACCTGTAACTTAAGGAGACTGCACACACAGCCTTTCAGACTTTTAGCTTGCATGGCCCCTACTTTCAATCATGCTTCAGGAGCTAATTGAGAAATTTTACAATTTCTCATGCTGCCTTGCTGCTTATAGGAAGCAGTACACACACATTCTTCTGATGCATGGTCAGAAATGAGCTAGAAATCCTCTGGGAAGAAAAGGGGAGAAATCTAGAGACTTTGCAACATTTATTTTGGGAACAGCTGCCTGCAGAGATGTCCCTGCTGAAGTATATGGTACCCTTTGCCAAAGACTGGCAGTAACAGGGCTACTTTTTGTCAAGGAGATTCTCCATCAAACCATGAAGAGCCCCATGAGTCCTCTTTCCACTCCAGCCATATACCACAAAGACAACATACACAGTGGTGCCTGTATTTGTGAGCACATTCACGTGTATATACCACCTATGTAAGCTCCCCTTGATAAAGAGAAAACGGGATTGAAAGCTAAACATCAAAACACACAAGGGGAGAAAAAAGAAAAGGGCTCATTCCCACCCACAGGTCTCAAAACTCTGCTTCCCTGCAGGCCACCGAGGGAAGGAAGTGCGTACACAGAGAGGCGAGTGGTGCGCAAAGCCCTCAAGGCACCCGTTTATCTGAGCTGCTTCAAAACCTTACTAAATAAGCCTATTAGTTTCTGAAACCTGGCAAATAAAGGGACAGGGCCCAAAAGTATGAACTGAGACAGACTGTACTGTTTCAAGCGCATTTATATGCAGTACCAACTTCTATGTTGACTGCCCAAAGGTCATCTGACAAACACTGGTGAGTTTTTTACACCATGTCAATTTTTGATCCAACACCACTTGCATACCAGATGGTTTAAAAATATGTATTCCCTGCCACTGTTTCTGCTCTGTTCAGCAGTGCCTGCCAATGTCTCGAGTTTATGATGTCTGTAGCAAATGTTTTAGTGTTGACATCTTCTGCGATGTGAGTGAAGATAAATTGCATTAAACGCTAAAACATTACTTACAGATGGAAAATAGACCAACTTCCCAGACATTTGCAAGCAGGGCATCTCCAGTTATGCTGTGGCAGAGGCTGCAGCACAGACAACCCAGTTTAATAAGCAAAAATCAATTGGCATTAACCTGGGAAAAAAAGCCACCTTTACTTTCATTCCCACTTTGGGAAGTGCTGCTATACCAACACAGCACAGAGAAAGACTGCTCTCTTTGTGTACACAAACTGTGCAGCACAGGAGCAGCGCTGCATTGTGTCAGAATATGCAGCTGTAATGCACTCTGCATCCTGGTGATACTGGTAAGCCACCCCGTGCTCATCTCTATGTTTGTTGGAAAACATATTTAAGAAAAACACTGATAAATATTTTTTCCTGTCCCAGTTTTAATCCTAGCTATTTAGCATGGGGCACAGAATGGGAACTCCACATCCTATTACTTCCACTGCATTCCCCATTCCCCTTCCCCATTCCCTTCAGTGCAGAGGTTCATGATACAAATGTAATTGCTCTAATTTTTTCCACATCCTTTTGGGAGAGAGAATATTTCTTCTTTTAAAGGGTATTAGTAACCCTCTGGCAATTCCATTTATCTCTTCTGCACAGTGAATCTGAAAGAATCAGCCAGGCTCGCTCTTCCTTTCACCCGCTGCCGCGGTGGAGCCCACAGAGCACCTCTGGAGAGGGTGGGAGCTTCACGTGTGTGCTACACACACACAGCCACAGCACAGACAAGGCCAACACACAACAGTTTCATAAATAATGAGAGGCAGTTACTCTGTAATAATGTGGAACTGAAAACATACATATTCTATTTTTAGAACTGACAGCAAGAGATGTGCTTGTTTATTTGACAAAGGTAAAAGATATCTGATACTCATGGGGCACCTGAGAAGGGAAAGAGTTAAAGCCAGGGTTTCAAATGTAAAACAAACAAGGCTAAGCTTCTGTTTCTCCAAGGTCTCCCTCCTTCCTTGCCCTCTGCAGAGGCTATAAATAGATTGCAGAAGAATGAAGTATGGGTGGGACCAAACTAGCCAGTCCCTTCTATTCTCCCTAGGGAAGGGGGAAAAAATAAAAATACCATTTGACTCAATTATTTCAGATTATGAAGAAATTAACACCCCATGAAAAATCTAGAAGTGCTACTTCTAATTACAATATGCAGTCTTCTGATTTATCATCCCACTGAATATTTGTCTTTGAATTCTCCTTTCCTTCCTTTGCATCATTTTTGTGCATAGCACACGTTTACTGAATCTTGCAGTCACATTTCTTACAGCCCACAGATTCCCTGCAAGGAGAGGTGTGCATAGAAAGGGACAGTAGGTAGATAGGACCATCTTTCCCATGCTCTGTTTTGTTAATTCTGAAAAAAACCCTACCCCTAAATAAATCTGAAATTAAGAAAAATGCATTTTGCCCACCACCCTAAAGCTGAAGCGTCACTTCCCCAGCAGTCTTGTGAAGCAACACATTTAAAGGTAAAAGATTCAATGTAAATGCTTAATGTACAACCTTGTATGCATCAGGGTAAGCAGTCCTGACTTACCTTCCCAAGCTACTTTTTACAGCATCACCAATTAGCAGAAAAGTTCAAGAAATTAAATACTATTTGTTCGTATTTTTGTTTATGCTTGAACTCAAAAGTGACCTAACTGTTGCCTACTCCCCAAAATCTCTTTCAGTGCAAGCTGCTCTAAATAACTGGTGAAGACAGACAGTACCAACTTTCTTGACTAAATTAACTGCTGGGCTGGACTGACTCCATCTCTCTGAAATCAGGGTATGGCCACTTGCAGCTTCCTCAGAATCAGGGGCATGAGAAAAAAGATACCAGGAAACACTGGCTTCAGGCAGTACATCTGGAGATATCCCCACAATTAATATTAGGGAAATACTTCTAATTAGCACCAATTACAACTACAGAGAGAGCGTCAAGAGTTTCTGAGATATTTTGACCTACTAAATTCAAAAAGTAGTTTGAAACAGAGGATGAGTGGAAGCTATCATTTTTCTCATACTCTTAGACAAAGGACCCTGCAGTTTGCTTTCCCTGAGCAGTCAGGTGGTTCAAGCCATTCAACTTTGCCAGAAGGTCTGTCTTTGTGGTCTGCAGGCATGCCTTCCTTGGGAGAGAAAACCAAAATGCCCCAGTTAGTCAGCACCTGCACATGTACTCTTCACCTGCAGCCCTGGAAATGTAAAGAGCTGCCTTGCATCTCATGCATATAAATAATACCTAAATTCTAACTTAGCCTAAACGTAACTTTCTTTTGGAAAAAAAATTTCCATGCTTACACTCTCAGGCTTTTTTAAAGCCAGTCACCTCCCTTTAACGCCTGCAGGGAAGAGCAGGCATGAGCACCTAATTACAAGAAGGCAGAATATTCATTATACATGCAGAGAGGAATTTGCATCACCCCTTCCTGGCAGATGTCTGTGCCCTGGGAGGCTGCATGCACCACCCAGTTTGTGCAGTTCTTGTCACAGACCAACTGAAGCTGGCCCTGGCCTGAGCAGGGGGCTGGGCTTGGTCACCTCCAAAGATCTCTTCTAACCTGCTTCCTCCTGGCCCTCGGTCCCAGACTTATTATAACGGGCTACTAAAAAGGAAAGCAGACCTGACACCTTCCTCCCAGGAAAGGATCTGTATAGTAGCAAAACTCCTCTTATGGGATCCAGATAAACTAAGCTGCCATCCACAGCCTGTCCTGTTAGAGCACGGAACCCTCATCACAGAGGCAAAAGCAACCTGATTAACCTTCTACTGCAAAGCCTCATCTTGACTCTCCAAGCTGAGTTTGTTTTCCCTGTCCAGTCTCTGTGGGACTAAAGGAGAAGTTAAACAATGCTGGGTTTATGTGAAGCATGAGTACTGTGCACATAATCTTTTTCTAATGCTTCAATAATAACTTGTTAACTGCAGAGGAGGCTGTATAAAATGAAGGCTACAAAAGCATTTCTCCATGAAAGTTCGATTTTTATAAGCACTCCAATTAAGAAGAGTTCATTTTTGTTCAGTCACATCATACTCAACCCATGACATCTCTCAAAGACGAAGTTCAAACCAATGGGCATAAACTTGAGTTTTCTGTTCCCAGGGAACTGTGTACACATGCACCAACACGTGCAGGCTGCTGAGAAGCCTGGCCACTGCACACACACTGCAATTCAGTCTCTTGTCCACATGTTAGAAGCAGACAGGAAAAGTGATGGGCACCCATGCAAACAGCCCAACAGACATTACTGCCACAGGCCTGTTCGAGATGTGTAGAGCCATATGCACAATTCATTTTGTTCAGAGGCACTATGAGGGAGTGAGCCAACATCATAGATAAGCAGGGCAACATGAAAAAGAAGAGAAGGTATTATTATTTTTAAGGTAATAAAAATCCCAGTTCCTTTTCATCATGGTTTGTCATGTTTTTCCCACAGGCCACTGTCATAAAGAATGCAACACACTCTCAGAATAAGAACCCTGAAGGGATGTGGAGAGCAGAAAGCACACCTGGTTCTATCTACCCAATGACACAAAAAATCAGGGAGGCCTGGAAAAGGTGGGATTCCTGCTTCTCACATGTGACACTCCCAGTTTCACCCTCTCCACAGAACATCTACTTAATCACCCTGGGGCTTTAAACTTCCAAACTGGCTTTTCAAGGCAGCAGGGAGAAAGCCGCAAAGCCAAAATCCCCATGTAACGTAAGTCAGCACTGGTCTGCCCAGCAAATGACACCATGTACAAGTATCCAGTGCTCAGTGGGAGATAGCAGCCTTTAATTCAGCAACTCCTCTGTCTGGTTGTGGCAGGCTTCTCCTCTGCTTTTGTTCCCAGCCCAGGAACAATTTCCCGTAAGTCTTGCATTCACTGCTCCCAGCCTTGTTTTAAGAAAGAGCAGGTGCTGGTCTTGCCAAAAACACCTGCAGGATGGGAGGGATGAGACTGTGCATCACAACTCACAGGATTGCCAGGCTTGGAGAGGATTTAGAGGACTCGAAAAGCGTCAATATCTACAGCAAGCAGCAGCCTCTCCACCTCACCTACAGAGCACAATGGGCCCTGAAAGAAAGGATGAGTGACTAAACTTTGATTTTAGAGCTCAGCAACACAACTGCTGCTGTGTCTATAGTTAAATGCAAAGATACTTTCCCAAGCCAGGGACCGAGGAAAGCAAGGGACCTTCTACCCTCCTCTGCAACTCCTGCTTATGAGAGACACATTAAGTATTTTTGATTTCTGGAAATCCTTTCTGCCTGTACATATTTAGGTAGTTTTGAGGATCTTCAGGATGCACAACCATGCAATCACAAAGGAAGTAGAGCACAAAAAGGAGGTTGGTGTGAGATGCTGGAGGGAGAACAGAAAGATTATGAGGCAAGAAGTAGTAAAGAGACTCATTTCAAAGCATCACTTCCATATAATGTGAAAGACATCCCAGAAGATAACAGCATAGGAACATAACATTCACTCTTACAACATTTAGATTTTTGAAAGAATACAATATCTTTAAAGAAGATATCAAGATGTTAGACACCCTCACAGAGCTTTTTGCTTGCATATACTTCAGAGAAACTGGCAGTTTGGGATCTTGTCCAGAAGGCACCTCACTGTGTCAGAAGTCCAAGTACAGCCTGCTCAGTTTCCAAGATCTCTAGTGAGTGCTGTCTGCACAGGCATCTGCTCCCTGGATTGAGGGGGCTACTTGGCTGGATACCCATTGACCTTGGCTTCAAAAAGCACAACAAACTTTGCTACCAGTCCACAAAGTGTCTGCTCCAGAGTGTGTTTGTCGTGTGTCAGTATCAGAGATCTCTTTTTTAATCAGGAAGCTCTAGGAGGCCAATTTAACTGCAGAGCAAATACAACAGCCGAGTTTTTTTCTTTGCAAACTACGGCCTCCAACTTGCTGTTAGCCAGGAATAACTAGCCCTAACTTGTCTGTTCTTATTGTCTCTCTGGGAAACTAGAGCATTTAGCAGGAATCTTCACTCTCATTTACAGGTAGGAAGCACAGTACAAAGAGATTAAGGAACACAAAAGCAGGCAAAAGGAGGCAGAATAGTAAAAAGCACTGGGAAAAAAACCCTTCACTCCCTTGTCATCCTAATGGCTAAAGTTAATACCATAGCCTTAAACACCTGCAGCTCCTTCTGTTAACAAGTATTTTCTAGCTCTTGGTCTTTGACCAAAAATACACACACAAATAGAAAAGGTTGTAGACTTCTGTATAATGATGTTTTAAGCTCACTCTTCAGGTAAACAGGCCCCCAAAACAGTAGCCAATGTATTTCTCTCACTTAGAGCCCTTAATAACCTCGCTGCAAACACAATGAAAAAAGCTAAAACTACTGATTTTATTACCTACTGCTCTCCAGATTAATCTCCATTCTGTGCTGCACAATGACAGGGTCACCATAGGGTTTCCATGCCACTGGGGCTCTGTAAGGAAGTATGTAGCCTGTACAAACAAAAGCAGGGGAATTCTTTATTCTTGTTCTTCCTAACCTGTGGTTTAATTCCTTTTCTTTTGTAAAATGAAAACCAGTCTTTTCTCAGAACATAAATGATCAGCACTAGCTTTCCCAAAGGAAAAGTATTACAACTGTGTACAACTTCTGCCACAGTTAAAAACCTTTCCTAGAAGGATCTTGGGTTTAAAGGTAAGCTCCAAGTTCTCTACAGTAGTCAGTCTAAAAACAACCAGGTGCCTCATGAAATGAAGATTTAGAGTCCAAATCTGGTGCCTTTCAAGTAAAAGGATTTCTAAGGCAGGAGCTCGTAAAGTGGCTTTTGTTAAGGTTTCATATAAGTACCAAAAGATTGTCAAAGTCTAAGGACTGCAATTGTACCTCTTACTATACCTCAAACAACCTCCACAATACTCCCATCTATTCCACGAACCTACCATACCTTCCAGCAAGCACTTATGAAGAAGCCAACACCACTTCACTCATGAGGGATTTATTCAGAACCCTGAGTGTAGAAATCAGGCTAGCTCTGGGTACAGCACAGCTAAACAGCCTGGGGCAGCACAGGAGCACAGTTTTTCTCTCCTGGGTCCTGTCTGGGCTGGGCAGCTGGCCACGCATTCCCAGTGCTAAAGGGATTATTCATATAGGCATGTGCCAGAGGCAAGTCTTCTCCTCGGCCTCTTCCCACCTGAGTGAGGTGACATACAAGCCCATGATCCCAACATGCACATCTCCATCTCCTCCATGGCATGCTGGTCGAGACCGAATCTGAGCATGAGCAAACCAGCTGAGCTCAGTGCGGTGCTGCTCGCCTCTCTCCCACATTTGTGCATGCACCGCTCCACCTGAACGAGGAGCCCTCATGGTCCAACCATGCCCTGCTCTAGGGATCTGAGGATGAGAACATGCCTCATCTCCCCTGGGGTGCTGGGTCCCCCCAAAACTCCTATTCTTCAGGGAAAGGCAGATCTCCATGTCCTATAGCATGGGATGAGCCCTCCCTCCTGCTTCCCACAGGAATGGAGGGGAGCAAACTCAATTTCCATTCCTGCTATGGAAACAACAGCTGCACATTAGCCTGCCTCAGGCTGGACCCATGAAAGGCACATGGCATTGGGACTCCTGGGCAACTCTTCCTAGCCCCAGCATTCAAAAAATTGAACGCTGGAAATGCTAATGGTTTAAAAGCCCAAGGATGACAGTGAGCTGCCCAAAAGGCACTGAAACAGAATAGAGGGACCAGACATGCCATTTTTTTTCTCTCCTCATTGAAATATATTGCAGCTAGTACTGAATAAAACAACTGAGATCTAGCAATACAGATAGCATCTGAGATTTCTTGCTGTCCCTGTCAACAACTTGCAGACATTTGAAACCAAAGCCATAATATCCCCCTTTCACTGCAGCAGAGAATGAGAGTGAAACACACAGCAGCCATCATTTTCACTAGGAGATCAAATTTGTTCCATCCCAAACCTTCCCTAACTCACAGAGCAATGCCAGGCAAAACCTTGAGAGCTCACCAAGCCCATCAGTCCCGGGCTGAGGAACTGATGATATTTCCTGGAACCATCCTTCTGTTAAAACATCAGGCTGATCCATGATAAAGCTGTGTGAATACACAGTAAATGTAGACTGGCTGGTGAAACTCAGTCCTTCCCAGAAAAGCTAGGTTCAGAGAACTCTAGCTTGCAAATGAACAAAGTTAATAAACACAGGCAATTCTACTTCTCATTAAGTGTGCTAGCAAATTTATAAAATTCCCACACACTCTCAGTGTTAGCCTTCAGACTGACATACATACAGGTACTGTCAGGTCCAGGTGGAACCTGGATCTATAACCCCCCCAACATCCCATCCATCTCCTCCCTTCCTGCAGAGAAACACCTCAGCTGCACCCTCCTGAGGCACCCCAGGTCTCTTAGCACAGACCATCCCATTCCCTTGAAAACATAAAGACAGCTTGAGCTGTGTGTCCCACCAGAGAACCACACCTAACCATTATGACAAGCCCTGCGTTGCTCTTCAGGGCTTCTCCTTGCTCAGCCCCAGCCCTGGGATTGGCCTCCCCATCACCATAATAGCCAGGACGGGGCACACAGAGATGCATAGGTTGTGTAGCTTAATGCTTTGTCTCTAGAGGGAACTGCACTTGCCACTGCCAGCTTCTTCTCACCAGCAGTTTCTCTTCTGCACCACTGGGTGAGATTAAAGATATTACTTCACCATCCAAAACCAGGAGGCACCACACTTTCTTGTGAAACTGCAAACCTCTTATGGATAACTCTTCAGGAAAACAAAGGCATCAATCAAAAGAACGTGATGGGCAAGCAGCACCAGCATGGTAGAGTCTAGACAGAGACTACAGGTCTGCATGCATGTTCTCACATTCCTCCTCCAAAGGGAAGGGTTACGACAACGCCACTCACTGCAGAGAAACTGCCTTCAAGGGGAAATGAAAACACATCAACAGAGACCTGTTCAAGCACACACCTACTGTGAAAAGACTGTCTTGACCTGGCCCCCGGCAAAAATATTCCATCTGCTCAGGATCTCACCTATTACAGAAAGAAGGCATGGATGTTTTCACTTCAATATTTCCACACTTATCACCACTGGGAGAAAAAAGAGACAGAGGGCTCTAAAACGTTTCAAGTGTGAGGTAGCTATGTTATGATTTTCCAGGGCAGCAGCTAGGTGTCTGAAAAGGCACATCTCCATAGGCAATCAGTGATCCAACGATCATCGTGCCTTCTGAATATGTTGTGGCATTTACGGCTCTGTAGAGGTTAAAATCAGAGAATGTCAGCTTCTGTAGACTGTAACAAAATATACAAAACACTTTCATAGGCTTCCTTCAGAAACAGAAGAATTCCCATTCTTGGGTCCCTCTTATTTATTTTCACTGTCAAACTAAGCACATGCTGAGAAGTAAGAATTGCCCCGACCTCTTGCTACATAACCCAAGGGAGTTTCCTCTCATCACCCACAAACTTCCACATGATCCTTGCTATTCATGCACTGAAAACAACTAACAGGAAGCCTCATCTGAGAATTCTTGCCTTTTTCACTCCTGCAGAAAAGCTAGCATAAAGAAAACTAGTCCATCACCTTTTCCCTACAGCATATAAATATTCAACACCCACTGACAGCTCTGGATAATGTTAAAGACAGTCACATTCTCACAGTGCAAGCATCTGTTCTTCCCTAATGTAAATCTGATTTGAAAAAAGTAGGTGCTTGTGAAGGAGACCAGAAATGGAAGGCCTGGATCCTTTTCTCATTGTGTCTGCTGGAACACCTCTGGCTTTTCCCTAGTGCTTTCTCCAGTTATGTAAGCAGTATCAAGATTTTTCAAGCATTTTTGTTTCAGCTGGAGGTGAACCAAAGTTGGAGGTGAGTCTCCAGGGTGAGGTGGAGGGGTGTCTGCAGCCCTTCATTGCAGGCCTTTATTTCAAAAGGAGTTTCTGTGAGGAACGGCTCTGAAATTCCTATGCAAGGGGCATCTCCTTTGTAGGTATACAAAGTATTGAACAAAACTACAAACCAAAATTATGGCCCAAGTACTGGCGATCCTATAAAAAGAACAGCCACCAGGGAACAGAGCTTACTGCATCAAGATGGCCCCAAGAACAGCTAAGAAACTACCAGCAATATCCCATGGCATAAATACTGGAATATGCCTTTTTGGAAAATACTCTATCTCAGAATGCCATGCATTGATTATTACAAATATTGTATTTCTTTCTTTATTAATATATGCAAAGCAATCAGATTAGAGGCACAGGAGGTAATGAAAAACCAGCTATGAGATAAGAACCTTTTTCTGTGTTGTGCTATGCATGTTTAGTTCCTATTTTAAAAGGAGACCCCGAGTCTGCTTTTGCAGTGCTTGGAGTGAATGTCAACTACAGAATTTTCAAGGCAGGGAGAACTGCAATCCTGCAAAGGAAATATCATAATCCCTTAATTAATGTGGATGCCTGACATGATGAGCCTCATTGCCAGGTTAAAGGTGGGGCCAGAAGAATCCTACAGCAAAAGTATAGCACAAAGACTGCAAACAAAGGTCAAAGTATTTGCCATCAGTTTTGGTGTAACCAGGCAGCTGAAAGATGCAAGGAAAGCTAAGTTTGCAGGGGTGGAGGAGGATCTTATTTGACGAAGGGCTTCACAATCATTTTTTCCATCTGTGTTATCTAGTCTAATAAAAATGTTATCTCTTCCTACAGACGCTGTGTCTGAAAAGCCTCTCTGTGAAAGGGAGCTACATGCTTGACACAGCACATGATGCTGTAACCTGGTCTCTATGGAGAAAATCACAGGAGACAGCTCTGGGCTGCACCCAGACACTGGCAAGGAGCAGACACACTGCACTGCCTCCTCAATGCATGGTCCCTCTCCCAGAAAGATAAAGCTAACACTGAATCCAGGGCTGTGGGAATGGTGTAAGCATGGAAAAACAGTACTTTATGGAGAGAAATTCCAGGGTCTCAATCTGTTCACCTTATTAAAGAGAAGACTGAAAGGTAACCAGATCAAAGTGACTAAATGCCATTACATAAAGAAAAAATGTGATTAGAGTCTAGAGAAACTTAATAGATAAAAGGCTGAAAGGCCAAACTTTTACCAGGTTCATTAACAATTGAAACAACATCCCATGAATTGCAGACGACTGCGCATTGCAGACAACTGTCAAATTATGACAGGATGCTTTTCTAGAATATTTTTTAAGTTCAAACAGGAATTAATCCAGAGAAAGCCTGCATGAGAGATCACAGCTTGAACACTTTTATAATCTCCAAATGCAGCAGAGCAGCAGTACTGGATTTCAGGACAGCAAGCCAAGCCAGTTCACCAAGGAGAACAGAGTAACTAATATCAACAGGAATATTTGCATGAGCAGGACCCCCCTCACATTGAGGAACATACAGCCAAGGGGCTTAATTAAAGTTACAAGCATAGGAAATTAGAAGGAAGAAACCTACAACCTAGTAACATTAGATTAAGTAGGATGTTTATTTAGGAAGAAAGCTGACATGTCTGAAGCAAGAGGTGGCCAATGGAGCTTTCATACAGACCAAGTGAAACAGGAGGGAATAAAGACGTTACAGTGTATTAGTTCCGTTCTGAGGTAAAAAACCAAGCTCACTATTCTGACTGGCAGATGCCACCAGCTCCTGCTGCAGGCCAGGACAGGAGGGACTGAACCCAGGTGGAGAGCTATAACAGCATGGAGCCATTGCTTTGTAGACTGCAATACTGTAATGCACATTTTAAATAGTCTTTATTTAGTACTGCAAGTGTTTCTCAGCTTGATGTATGAATCAACAAATCTGAAAAATGTTATGTACCCATATTTGACCACAGGAAAAGTTTAGGCTGATCCTGAAAGAAAAATCCAGCCATTGAGTGCTGTTTGCTTTAATACCTACCAGAAACATTGCTTACCAAGCAGCCCCTAGGGAACAGTCTGAACTCCAAAGACAAACATCCTAGGAGACCCAGGACTGAAGGTATTCCCCACTCTCCTCTCATGAGATTTGCAGACCAGATGTTTGGCAGTGATATTTCTGTCTGTATCCTCTACCTGGTCTGAAAACAACTGTGGCTTTTTCAATTATCTGGGAGTTGATTTGCTGCTTTAAAAGAAGCAGCTGCCCCATAAGTCTGTCTTTCTCACTGTGCTGCAAACATATGCAAGTTGTTTATGATAGCAAACAGCAGGAGTGTTGAGGAGTCTCACCAGCTCTAATTAAAACAGGCTCATCCTACAATTTTACCCATGTAGAACTGAGCTTGCTTATTTGTATAAGTGCAAGGCTTAGCTTGCAAATACCAAAATACAGGTGTCAATATATGACAACTGTAAGCTGCTGAGAAGGGAGTTTTCTGCTAATCCTTTCGAGCAGATGTGTTGCAGCAGATCAAAGAACACAAGCTCCCACAGGCTGGACTGGCACATATCCTGGGGACACAGCAGGGAAACAAACACTCATCGCTTCCCTTAGCAGGGACAACACCATTAGGATGAGCATGGTAACAGGCATGCTTGGTCTTTATCACCACCAGTCCAAGTAAGTGACTTGGGGGACAGTAGGATAGGGATCAGAGCAGCACACCCAGTGTCCCACAAGACTGCTCTTTTTCAAGGGAGCAGAAGCTACCATGAGTGTTATGAAAGACACTTCTGTGGAATGCGGTGCAAAGGAAGGAGACAAATTCAGTCAGGCAATGGACAACGCCTCCCTTGCTACTTGGTGCAGGGAAGCGAGCAACAGCGTCTCTTCACATAAGCCCCTAAGGTGCATGGATGAGACAGCACTGCAGGGAAATGGCAAGGATTATAAACACAATTTCACTTTGTTGCTACAGGTGAACAAATATCGCTCTGGTAGGAGTCCAGTAGCACTGCTGCCTGTAACGAAGCCCGCAGCACATAGGCTGCTTCAGCCAACAGCTGTGTTGTCAGCACAAATAATTACCAAAGAGGGACCACCAAGCAAACACGCCTTTTGAATGAACCACTCACTTCCCTGTGTTTGTCAGAAAAAAACGTTCCAACAGTGAGATCTCCAAGCAATACCAAAGGCATCTTCAGGACAAGTAATGAGTATCTGTCTTACACAAAACAAGAAGCACCAGAAGTGAGTCCTAATACCACTAATCCCTAATACCACCTAATGCCTGTGCACTGTGCAGTACCTCAAAGATTTGAGCCTTCTTTTTAATATCAGAGATAAGGAAGGTGTTTATCTTTCTTCACATTAACATGCTAGTTTTTAAGTGCATTTTAAGCAACCTCTCTCTGGAGTCTCTTGAAGGTTCAGGGGAGGGCAGTGGACAACTTCCAAATGTATGGCCAGAAGTCTCAAAGCTTGCCTTTAAATTTCTGTAACTGGAAACTTGGATGTTCTGGAATGGAGGGCTGAGACCTCACTGGCTTTCTGCAAAGGACAGATTCTGCAACTACAGCAATGTACTTTCCTTTCATTCCACACTAAAGATGAGGCCCAGATGAATGTGCTGGCCATGAGGAACACAGAAAGGACAATGTGTATTCCAGTTCAGCATTTTCAGATTCATGCATAGTTCAATGATTTCTGTGCTGAAATACTCAATTTTCCAGGGATTTCTCCATCTACTGCAGAAATATTTAAGGGTTTTTTGCCTCTTCCACAACCAATACGATCTTTGTTATTTAAGGCCTCTAAATCTTTCTTAAGCCAATACACTCTCACACCAGGTTACCAGTCTCCAACATTTCCCCAAAAATATTTAGGCTCAACCTTTTTCTTTTTTAAATTATTACCCCTTGAGAGTTACCATAGAGTTTAAGAAATTCAAGCAAATTGAGAATTGAGTATGTGGTAGCCAAAATGACACCTGAATGACAGTGGGGAAAGTCTGACAGTGAGGTGGAGATGTATGAAAACAGCCACATTCCAACTCACTGTGCTCAGAATGCACAAGGGGCTTGGTTAGTGTAAGACAGACAAACTGCCTTGGCTGTGCTTACCAGCCACGGGAATGCACCATTTGCACAACAAGGTAGCAAAACTTCAGCAACAAGATAAAAATCTCCAGAAAACGATGACACTCATCCTTGGAGAAAAGGTAGAGTTAGCACAAGCTTTGTTTTGCTCCAAGCATTTCTACACAGATGTGCTGCTCCAGAGTGACAGCCTGTGCTGTTAGACCTCTTTACCAACAGTTTGCATGGGACTTTATGGAGTTAAACATGAAGCATTCCTTCTCCTCAGGGTGCTTGGACACCAAAGCACACAAATCATGTAGAGAAATTAAAACCAAGACTCAGGAAAATGAGAGGTATGAGATAATGTCATACCTCTTTAAACAGTCAGTTAGCAGCATTGTGCTATCAGTAAAGCCAGTGAAACCAATATTTGCAGCAGCAAAACGAAATCTCCTGTTTTGCAGAAGGATGGCGTGCATGGGCTATGGACATTGCAAATGGCTCCTCTAGTCTTGGGACAGCATATCCTGAAGGACCTCACTTCCTGCAAGAAATGGCACTAAGATTTGCAAGCTGCTATTAGGGTTCTGTCAAATTAATGAGTCTTAAGGGTAACAAAGTTCCTCTCATGAATACAATAAACTGCTGCTATACTGATATAAGCTCTTTCCAGTTCAAATATTGATAGAGGAGCAGTGATCTACACTGGCATAACAATTTATGTCCAGTCTGGAGACATCCCTTGCTTTATAGACATAAGGCTAACAGGTTGGTTAGAGGTCAAAAATGAAGAAACAATTTTCATCATTCTTGATTATCTTTGAGAGATCCTGAAGCAGATGGAAGCTGCTCAGCCATTCAGCCAGTGTTACATATTTCACTCTGACAAGGCTCTGGCACCATGAACAGAGGGAAACCTGAGCAAGACTATTTCCTCCCATTTAACCTTCTTTATTATTAAGACTTTCAGTCATCAGCAGAGCATTTCTTTGGTAAGTTAAGGTTTTTTAAAAACAAAATACAGAGTTTAAGGTATCCCCCTTTTACATAGTCGGTTCAGAGTCTTGAGACATGTTCTAGTTTTAATTATTAAGGCTGCTGGATGCTGTGGATCACTGACTGTAAGACAAAACTAATTCCTCTTCAGCCAAGCAATTCTACTACATAGCCCATATATCCCCAGGTATTTGCTAGTGGAATGAAAGCTGGTTACAGCTATCTGGCTCAAAATTAACTTACAGCATCATTGCAGATGCAGTTCATGACAAGCTCCATCTTTCAAGCCAATAATAACTTTACTAAATTGCCTGGTTTGCAAGGTAGCCCACCCTGAGCTACTGCCTCATATCACAACAGATTTTTAATAATAAGTGGCAGATCTGTTTTACTCAGTAAGACACAGTGGAAGCTTTGCTAAATTTAACCATCCAATTAGCCTAGTAACATTCCAGACTTGGGAGTTTTCAGAGTTCACTACTTCTGAGGAGGAAAGCTCAGTTATACCAATTAACATTCTCTCTCTAAACTGTACAAGCAGCTAGCTCAAGACCTACCAGTCTTCCTGTGGTCTGAGAGGCAATGAGAACGACTGGGAGTGTAGCACCAACTTTTTAAGCTTCCCAGACAAAGAAGATATTCTTCCAGGTAATGCCAACCCCCTGGCTTGCTCTGAGCTCACACAAAAAAACCAGACTCTACTGCTTTACCAGTTGAGAAACTATTGCTGGCAGAAAATAAAACAAAACCAGTTTCAAAGACAAGTTAATTCTGTATAAAATTAACTATGAAGTCTTAGCCCAAACCTTTTCATTAGCTGCAGCACACAAAACAGTCACCATTTCTTTTTAACCTTAGGCTAATACAAAACACACATATCTCCTGCTGGCTTGACTGCACACATTTCTTCTGCAAGCTCATGCAAGAGACAGTATGCCCAGAGATGGGCAATGGAAATTCTTCAGGTCACTTCAACCCAGCATAAATACACATCTACAGTATCTGAGCAGCAATCACAGTGAATCCTGTTACATCCAGCTGGCTTTTCCTCTCTGTTACACACAGAACTGTCTTTATAGAAAGAGCTAGCTTGTAGCATCTCTCCTTCTATTTATGCAGATCACACTGAAGAGCACAGGAGTGCTCTGAATATTAAGCTACTGCATCTAACTTTAAAAAATATAAATACATAAGCTAAAACATAAAAAATATAGAAAATATAAAAATACATATGCTGAAGAGGAAAAGCAGAGGAGACTTGGCAGATGCTACCTGAGTATTTTATTCCAAACTTCACATTTCTTTGAAAGGAGGATAGGAACAAGGCACCTGCCCCTGAGCAGTGGGGTCTGAGCAGTCACTTCCCAGCCAACACAGCTGCAACAAATTCAGAGCTTTTGCCTTTCGATTACCCGCCCCCAAGAACAAAAATACAGAAATTATTAGACCCCTGAGGCAGCACACAGAAAAAAAACTTTCCCAAATACTGCTCAAAAATTCTGGGAATTTGCAATGGCTTTTAAAGCACACTGATCCCCAGATTTCACAAGGACAGATTCTTTCCTAGACCTCTTCAGTTTAATCTCCTTAAACCCAGAAGTTAAATCTTCATCTAGAGTGAAAATATTTTACCACTGTAATCTAGTTACGAGTATTTACACAATTTGCCCCAAATTCTCTCATTACAACTGCCATTCTCAATTATTCACAGGTAGTGGTACATGCAGTTTCCCTGGAAACCTGCAGATCACAACTGATGTGCAGCCAATTGCGAGCAATGGGCACTCAAGCAGAACTGGTTGGCTGCGTAATTGTGCTTGTATTTGACCATTTGAAACCTATGGGTAGCAAAGGACTAGTTTACATTTCAGTGCCTAAATTTCAAATATCTTAACTATTCCAGGGAGCAACCAAGACCTTGTATCTCCCAAAGCATAATAAACTTGATGAGGAGGCTGTAACTTTTATGACATTGCATTTTCAGCATTTCACTATCATTTTCTGTATTTACCATTGAAAGTAAATGTCAGATTACTCTACCATAAAACTGGTCATAAGTGATTCACTCCATTACACTTCAGAACCTTCCTTATTTTTAACTAGTGAAACTCTCCCAGTCATTTGCCTGAGACTGTGCTGCCTCTTTTTTCCTTTTCTTCCATTACTAGTTGCTTTATTTTATTAAGACTGTGAATATTCACATGATAAAATTTCTCGCTCCTTTAAGGTTTTTTTCAGCATTTAACATTCTGGATGTCATGGAGCCTCAAAAGCAGTTATCTTAAAAAGGTTTCAGAAGCTCTTTGGAAATTCTCTTTGGATTACACTAATGCACAACAGAATAAAGGTTGGGCAGAGCTGTGAAGCTATCCAATATTAAATTGCTGATGCCTGACCATTCAGTGAGGGCTGCCCAGCTACTACCCTGAGCTCTCTTAAGACAACAGACTCCACTGTTTTCTGTTTGAAAGGTTCATGCTTCTCCCTGATATACGGCATTCCACCGAGATGCTGACTCTCACCAGGCACCTGCAATGCTTCATCACCCACATTTTATATTTTCACACAAGCCCCTTCACATTTTTTCCCATGCCGACACAGAGGCCTTCTCCATAGCACACAGGACTACAAATCCTTCTTTTCCAGTGGGATCTCTTCAGGATTCAAGCTGCAATTATGCTGCAATCAGTGATATTCCAGGCAATCATTTCATTTCTGTGTTATCTGGTGTCCCATGCACATAGGTTTGTGCATACCCACCCACTGTTCTGTCTCCCCCCTGGAGTTTCAGATGGCTGTGCACAGCTCACTGGAGCACGCTGTGCCTGCACGGCCATGCTGGTTCGGGGGCTCTGCTATGAGGCTTCACAATCTGAGCCTTCATCACTCTAATGACACAGCCAACAATGGCACACGAGGTTGCTGTGCCCCCTCTGTGAGCTGAGCCTTCTTCCTCCACTGCCACCCAGGAAATCAACTCAAGTTGCACAAGTAAGATGGTGCAAGGCTCTCTTTTTTATCGGGAGCTTTTCCACCTAGCATAGTCTCAAAACTGGAGTAGCAAATTACACTGCTGGTGTAAATCAAGTACTGAGTTAACCCCAAACGAAGAAGAGTCATCTCAGACACAATTACTCAAGTAGCATCACCCAATTGCACCCAGATGCTTGAGCAAGGAGCACTTCTATGATGGGTGGAAATGCTCAGTACCAAGAAATTAAACTCTAACTGAAGGAAACAGAATAAAAACATTTGTTGCACCTGCATTATTCAGAATTTAGGGTTTTTCAAATGTAATTTCCAACTTACTTGTTTTGGAAAACACTCAAGAGTACATAGAAGGAACATGTTACTTTCAAAGGCAGACTGGTAAAGCACTTGGAAAATATCTTTATGAGAAACAACAGATCTATTGAGAGAGCAGCAAGTAGAATGCCTACCCTGCACTGCTGCACAAAGCAGCTGACATGGTAACACACAAATATGTCCCAAAAAATGGCACTCAGTATGCTTCTGCTTCCCTGAAAAGCATTAGCAGATCATATGCAGACTTCTTTTATAAAAATATTATGGTATAGGAATGCACAAAAGTTGCTTTTTATTCTATTGTGGAAGTGAAAGGTCATCATCTAAGACACTGACTGGTGTACTGAAGATAAGCACAGTCAACTTACAGAGCTGTACCTCTATTATAAACAAACTCTGGACTTCTGCATGCTCTCCTAAGTGCTGCTTACTGGAAATGCAGTAGCACTTAAATTAGAAACAATGTTCACTTCTCCTTCCTAACTGAGAATGAACAACAGCCTGGAACACGCACTGGTGATGGGATGAAACACTGGCAAAACTTCTTATGGTTTAGCCAAAACTTTGCTGAAACTTGTATTTAACTATAGAGCTTCAGTTCTAAAGATCCCAGTCTGCAATGAGTGTCTGTCAGGAATGTCATCAAGATAGAATGGCCTTCTACAAGAAATGCCAAAATAAGTTAAAAAATGTTGAAAGGGTCACACTAACAGCACTACAGAGTCATTGTTAACTGCGTAACTGGAAACTGGGTAATTTCTGCTGGTGAATCTTGTGTCTGCACTCCCCTATCTGATCATCCATAGTAGCTGGAAATTAATGCCACAAGGAGAACAAGTTCAAACTCTGTTATTTGGCAGTGAGGCCCAGTTTCCATGAAATTCAGCATGTCATATCTCAAACTGAAAAGTGCATAAAGTAATGAATCACTAGGTTATATTCAGATTCTGCACTCATTTTTCAGCCACAGAAAACCAGCATTTGCCGGGCTTAGAATAGCAGCACTGATCTAAAGGCTAACAGTGCTGCAATTCTAAAAAAAAAAAGTATACCATAAAAGAACAGGTTAAGTGGTAAGAGAAGGCATTTCAATTCCGCACTTCAATGAGTGTTAGTGACACAGTCGTTAGGAAGGTGGAGAAGATGAGCTGTCGAGTTTTGTGACTTACGTTTCAGAGAGCTTTGTTAAACATACAATTTTTTTTTTTTGAACACTTTATGTATTTGCCACTGGTCAGATAAAGGCACTATTCAGCAGCACAGGACTAGATGGGACACAGGACACTCCTGAGCTCTCTTGCCTTTCTGCATATAAGAGGAAGAAAAGATCAAAAGAACCTGCTCTGTCTGGCTCAGCTCCATTCCTCAATTCACTCCAGCATTGCTTAGGACTTGCATACCTCACAAATAACAGATCTGCTGTGTTAGGTTTAAATATTCTAAGAAAAAATGGGAAACTGACTTTAGTCAAGTGTTGATGGGTGACTGTCATTTATCATTCTTCATTTGAATCAAGCAGCTCAAAATCTTGAACTAGGGATCCTGAATACTAGGGCACATTCACTGATCCAGGGCTAATTTTAGTAAGGTAGGGAGTAGAAAATTGCCCTGGGGCTTGATGGCTTTTGAAATTTGCCTCTGCTGGGTAAAAGCCCTTGGTCAAGTCTGGAGATGGGGAATATGCATGCTTCTGCTGCCAAAATTGATGCAAGGAAGACCTGGATATAGCCTCCCACAGCTGCTATGCTCTTGCCTTAGAGGGAAACATCCTCATCACAGCTACTGAGGCAAGATGCAAAGCACATCCCTCCACCAACCTGCCTCATAATCATGGAGAGCATCTTGCATTATAAATAACAGACAGGCTACTGCTACAAACTGTGCAGGATTAATGAGGCAACATCCGGCATCTTACATCTGAATAAAAGAGAGTACAAAGTAATCTGAACACAAGAAATTTGAAAAAAATACCTTACTGAGACAAAATACCTGAGTTAGCAAGACGAGTGTTCATCACAAAATCTCCCCTGAACTTTCATATTTTGCCTGTACTCTCAATCACCTGGACAAAAAGGGAGTTTTCTAGACGTGTAGTTAGTTGCCACAGGAATGAGCAAAACTATAAGCTCAACCTGCAAGATGGAAGGAGTCCTGGAAGATGGCAATTGAAAGGGTTCACAGTATTCAATACTGTGCCAGATAAGGTAGAGCTACTTTCACAATGCAGCCAAGCCCCGTTTCTACCACATGAGGACACATAATTTTGCTGTTGCAAACAACGTAAGTTAAATCACAACTAAACATACCAGCACTTTTCAGTATGAAGACACAAGCACAGATGCAAAGAGAACCATTAAATCCAGAGTCCCTTCTAGTAATAATAACAACAACCCACTGTCCTTTCTAATACAAAGACTGCAGGGCATAAATTATATCAGACATTAACAGGTATTTTCTTTACAGACCACAGCAGTGAAACTGGGAAACATCTTACTATTTGCAATATTATATGCACACCAGAAGTTAAAGTTCAAAGCATAACTATATTCTTCCTTCATCAATTTGACTAAACCTTTAGCTCAAAAATGCCCGAGGTACACATCACTAAAGGCCAGAGAAGCATGTACTTGAAGGTATTGTTGCTCCAAGCACTGTCCTTACAGACTTCTCTGGCACTCATAATTGACTCCTGGCAAAAAAAAAGTGGGAGAGACTAACCTTCAGTTTCAACCATTGCAGCTGTTTCTTATGGTAGCAAAATACAGTGTGAATTGCAATGCATGCACTTTTAGAAAAGCACAAAAACAGCACAGAGAAATTCAAGATAATCTAAAAAGGAAGCCAGGCGCTAGAAAATAAGGCAAACAACAGGGGCTTTACTGAGCTCAGATGTTCAGCCTATTGAAGAGAATTTGCAGAAGTTTACTTGGAAAAAGGATCTCAGAGACACAGAGGGCAGAGAAGAGGGTTTACAATCTCAGGAAGAGACATATGTTTTGGGTTGGAGTTGTGATTATACCGTTCCAACATGGAATGGTGTATAAATTACTGGAATAAACTGACCAATTAGTGCTGGACTTACAGTAGCTTTGCACTTCTTTTGGATGGCATAGCATGTAATTTCCTAAAGATATCCTTTAATCTGCCTTTAAGAAATGTCTGCATGGCTGAACCAAAGAGGATGCGAGTGAGAGATACCAGAGATGGACCCTCACACCACAGAGCCTATGATAAACTGGGAGAGGACACAGAGCCAGGTACATTGGCTGGTATGTGCTTGAACAGATGCAGTCTGTTCTCCCTGGGTACTCCCTGAAAGGCCTGAAGCAAGAGGAGTCTTATGGGTTTGGCTGCATTGGAAAGTGGTATTACAGACAGAATGTAACCACAAGAAAATGCATTAACTACACAACAGAGCCATAACCTTACTGTGATTTAACAGTGGGTATAGCTTGCCTCATCAATGCAAAGCCACACTCCATTAGACAGACAACTCCTCAGATTTCTGCTTTGATCAAATGCAAGTCCCTAATAAGGGCCGTCTGAATAGTGGCTTGAATTAGGGGAAGAGGCTAGGAGTAAGTTTAGCAAGTAAGACATTTTATGGTTGCCATACATTGAGTTGCTGGTGCAAATCAGCCTTTAAGTCAATACACTGAAAGTTTTGAGGTCTTCTCAAAAGCCAACACTACCTCACACAAATGTCATAAAATAGAATTCAGAATCCTGGGAAATCTGTAAACCAGAAAATCCTGCTTTAGAGTTTGACATATTGTCCATGACTGGTGCAGGAAGTAACCCCAAATGCTGCCAGCAAACACCAGGAGAAAGGAGGTGACACTGAAAAACGTGGCAACCTGCAAAGGGACAGACATCAACTCGCATTCTGCAAGGCCAAGGTTGCTGGAAAAATCAAATTCCGCTATCTCAAATACAGAGAAAAGTCACAAAAAAGTACAAGGAGAACGAAAAGACTTTCCCTCTGCCAACCACAACAAATGGCTCAGTAATACAAAATGTCAGTTGGCACTTGAAGCACAGTGGATGGCCAGAGAGAAAGTGCATTTTTAAATCATTAACACATTGGGAATACACAGATGCGCAGTTCAGCTACATCTGTGCATTGTAATTTCTACAGTAGTCACAACTTAATGAATCATCAATTGTGACAAGATCAATGAACCGAACTGCACAACAAACTAAAGCTAGTAAATTCATGCCTGGGGCAAGAGCTAAAGGTTTATTTTATTATTTTTTTAGTACTTCTATAATTTTTAGTGTCTAATTAGTAAAAACACAAATCCTCCAAAAGCCTTTTATTTCTTCCTCCCATTTGAAAGTCCTGCTGCAAAGAATAAAGATTCCATTCATGTTTGCTAAATTCAAGTCTGAATACTACTCATCTGATCAGCAATTTTTTCCTCAGGACCAGGAACACATGGTAGCAGAAGTTACAATGCTGAGATGTGCACTACATGGCAATCAGGTGGACTCTGATTGAGCCTACCACCTCTAGGCGAAACAACTGGTGTTTTTTCCACAAGGCCAGATTACTCCTGCAGGCAAAGCACCAGCTAAGATTCTCTGCAACGCTACTTTTTGACGGGGCAAATTCACATCCAAATCAAGCAACCAAATAATTTATTTGCAAAGAACATACACTGTTTCCCCCTGGCCTCAACCCATTCAACAACTTCAATGCTGAGTTTGTCAATGACAAGCATAATCTAGATAGATTTCACATCAGTGATATTTTTACAAAAAAACTCTGTCAAATTAACCAGGAGGCCTAAGACAGCACCCCAGCTTCTAACAAAGCAAGGTCCATGCAAGCGAAGGCCTTCCCTGCTGGCCTCTTCACTCTTCCAGGTAAACCATTTTAATCTCTACCATATGTGGGCTTTCAGTGTATTAATACCTGCCAGAGGTTCAGCTGGACTCTCATCTCCCTTGCAGACAGGCTCCAGGGAACAACAAGCTCTGCTTAGCCTGGCTTGTTTGTCACATATTCAGAGTGGAGCTCCATCTGGAAGGCACTTCCATGAATTGCAGCACTGTTGGCATGCACCATTCTCCCTCCTAGGACACAAACTGAAGGAGACGCAGGCTGTCTTTAGAAGGCAGATTCTGTTCCAGCTCCTGACCTTCTTTATACTGGATGTCTTGTCACCTTGGACTGTGCATCTCCCAATTCATTACCTTCCCCTGCAGCAGCTTTTGTTAATACCACCCTGTGTGCAGCTTATGCATTTTTCATCAATATATTTATCATTTCTGTTCTCTCTCCAAGGACTTTCTTCTCACTGGGACCAATTCTGGCATTGTTTAAATCAAAGAGATACTGAAAAATAAATTCCAGCATTGCCTTGCTTGTACACAAAATACCATTTTGGACCTGTAGTACCAAAAAGCAAGGCTCAGTGTTTTTATGGTCTCTAACAGGTTAATGTTTCCAACACCTTTCCAGTGGTCTCAAAGCTAAAATATTGTAATACCAGTTCTACTGCCTGTAGCACTTTGTGCAGCCAGTTTTACTTAAAGCATTCTGCATCCTGTGCAGACAGGCACTCTTCCTGCAAGGAAATTTCCCCCAGTTCCCCTTTGGAACAGCAACAAACACTACAGCTGGAAGAAGTTATAGTTCTGATTGCTATTTAGACTTCTCCACTCAACTCTAACACCCAAGAACCTGGAAAGGTTTCATCCAGACTGGACCCTTGTGATAAAAGGATTGAAGGAACAGAGCACAGGATTAGCACAACAGATGAATACATTGCAGTGTTTTCTCACTGCAACCTCCAACCTACCTCATCAAGGCACTAGATAATCTTGAAAAGACAGATCTTATTATACCTCACACCTGCTGGTTTGCTTAGGATAAAGGATTTGAAAGAGCGATGCTGGAGCTCTGGCCAGAAAGAATCTGAGCAGGTGGGAGTGCCAGAAAGAGTCACTTACTGTTATTATCCAACTGAAATAACCACAAGAATAAACAGCTGTTAGAAAATTCTATGGGGAAGGTGGTATTATACTACAACAACACTGGGCTTCTAAGACACCATGGAGAATGCATATACTTTAGGCTATCTTGCTTGATACCAAATATCCTTTAGTGACTAGCAGCTCAAGTTACAAATTAATAATGAACATTCACAATAATTACTTCTCGCATCCAAAATTAGGGCAAATTAGTCCTTTTGCTCATTATCTGGGCACTGCATTTTAGTAAGCATCACAACCATAGTGCCTTTCTGACATCATACTGTATATAAACAGTGCAAGACCAACAAGAGATCATAAGGACAACTGGATGTGGGACTTGTGAATAAGCATCACACACAGAAACCAGCTGTTGGAATGATCAGTATTACAGGTCTTCAGTGCAAAATCTGCTTTGTTTTGCATCTCAGACCAAGACCAAAAGGAAGCCCATCAGCAGCAGTTATGTGATTTTTCTTTTTCTACAGGACAGAAAGTTAAAACACTTTTTGAATGTTCTCTTCCACAGGTACATTAAGAAACACATGTACTCCCTGAATGGACATGCTCTCTTTTGAACAGTTGTTGTTGCTACAGATCATTAGCATGTGCTTATATTCCAGTTTCACATTTTTCTGGCTTACATTTTAAAATTTTGATTTCTGCAAGAATGACTTCGTTGGGGCTGTGATTTTATATGTTAGTGAGAGGAAGAAGGTAAGACACTGAATGTAAGATGGTTGGATGGAACCTTCCTTGCACACAGTGTTTTGGTAGCCATA
Organism: Anthoscopus minutus; assembly: GCA_013399455.1. Taxonomy (NCBI): domain Eukaryota; kingdom Metazoa; phylum Chordata; class Aves; order Passeriformes; family Paridae; genus Anthoscopus; species Anthoscopus minutus. The sequence continues at coordinate 276,416 of VWYI01022609.1, forward strand.
AGCACTGCATTCCCCACAGTCATGGTTATCACATTCTGTACTCTCCAACCTCCACTTCTCAGTTAAGAACTTATTCTCTAGTTTTATCAAGGGGATACATTCTCCCACTTTTGCACAAGAAGGTATAGAAGATCACCATCTTAAATGACTGTGTATGCCACGGCACGCCAGTAAATGACAAAAGGTCACTAAACTGAGGGCAGGTCCTTGGTTATGAGCAGATACAAAAGACAGTTAAGGCCTCAGAAAGGTTTTCCAGACACCTTGCTCTTGCCCTTCCATTTTTTCCTTGGAAGTCAAGCAGATAATCCATGTGGCATTATCAAGCAGCACTTCTGATTAATTTCCAGTAGTTAAGCAATGAGTTACTACTTCTTTCAGAAGGCTATTCCACAACCTATCAGACTTCAAAGACTCTACAAATACACATCAGCAACAAACTTTATTAGTCAGCAGGAGATGGCAGCAGGACTGACATACCAGCTATGGAGAGCACATCTGTCAATAACAGGTTGCCACAGATGCTCTCAGAAAAAGGCATCTTGAAAGCAATCCAGCAGTAAGAAAGGTCTTTTGAAACATCTGATGATAAAGACCTAATATTTTAGTTTCTGATGGTCACCAGTAGACATTAAATCTGACAAGAAATGTGTATGTGGGTTATTCTGACAAGGTTTACAGTTACACATTATCTAAAGAAACTAAGTTCTCATTTGCCTGCTCCAAATGAATTAAATAAATTTCCATTAAATGTCCTTAATGAAAAGAAAATGATTAATTTATAATTATGGGGTTTCAGGTATTTTTTTCTCCTTCTCTGAAAGGCTTCTAGAACCCTGCATACACATTTCATTAATAAAAATATTTTCTTCTGGATGCCAGTCCTCCAAAATAATTTTATCATCTGAGAGTCACCAGATCCATCCTCAGACTAGTTATTACCAAATAAACATTTGGAGAGTCAAATAAGGGCTCACTATAACCTAATCAACTCTACTCTCTCTTGTTTGCAATTTTTTTATTAGTCCTGCAATAAAGCTCTCTATCAGTAAGTTCCTTGAACATCAGTTTTGAAATGATGAGATTCATTAGCAGCCTTTGCACAAAAAGTGGGTCTCACACTGATGGTGCTGTAAATAAAGATGAAAGTAAAAAAAAATCAAATCAGAAGAGCCAAATCACCTTATGTGAAGGGAAAGAGGGAGAGGGACAGGGACAGGATCAAAGAAATGCAGAGAAGTTATGCTAGCCAGTGACCAACTGAATCAAAAAAGAAGCTATGATCCTAGAGTCCATTCAAAGTTCTACCTCCAAAATTCATCAATTCATCAGTGCTTTTGAAAAGGCCTTTGCAAGACTCCTTGTGTGCACATCTCTAGTAGACCATGTTCAGAAAAGTCCCTGAAATCACACAGGAACAGAACAGAATAGGAAGAAGCACTGAGGCCATGAAAAAAGAAGACTGGACCCCATGAAACTCATACAGGGATTTGACAGCAAGGGGAGGCTTAGTTCGCCACTTTCTGGTTAACTGGGACCTAAAACTCATTTTCCCAACAAAATAATCTGCTTAGAGACTTATAATATTTTAATTATAACTATATTTTAATTACAAAATAATCTCTGTTATTCTTGCCTTTTCTTCCTTCATAATATCTAGTACAAGAACTTTACAGGAGATGCATCTCCTGCTTGGCAGCCTTCACTTTGCTGCTCCATTCTCCTGCTGTTTTCAGACTACCACCCTTTTGAGCCTAGGCCTGTGCCATGTTTCCCCCCTGGTTTTACTGCCTACAGACACCATCAAAATCCCAGTGCTGTCAAAGCTTTCCAGACATGACTGTGGCCACGGGGGCGTGAGGGCACATGGGAATGCCAGCCTTTCTGCAGGGACATGAAAGGCAGTGCTGGTGGTTGCTGCCTCCCAGCTGGGACCAATGATCTGTTCCAACAGAGAGTCAAAACAGATTAGTTTAAACCACAGACAATTTAATCTAACCTGTCTGATTTCAAACTGGAACAGAGAGGCAGAAGCAGTCATCTAGCCATCCCTGGCCTCAGCTGGGATGTGGCAACCCACAAGGACACCTCTCCAGCAAGACAGAAACCTGCCTGCATGAGCACATCCCTGCCAGAGAGTTAAACTGATCTGCTTGTGCCTCATTTACCTACTGGAACTGGCTGAATGTTTTGACAGCAGAGCAGCACTAGAACACCCTGACACACTTTTCATGACAATCTCTAAGGAAGCTCTAAGGTAACACAGAGTGAGAAGCAACCTACCTGAATACCCTGAGCCCAAGAAAAAAGAGAAAATCATGCCCAAGACTCAATTAATCATTTTCACAACAGACAGAAGATATCTCAAGTGACAAGCAACCTTGTGGGTTGCCACAAGGCTCTAAATAAACATCCACGTTTCTGAGTATCTTAATAAGGGACTTCTGAAATGGAGTAAAAAAAAATGGAGACAACTACTAATGGCAGTAGAATTTCTTAGCTGATTATGATTTCCAGTATCAAAGTCAGAACTTATAAACTGTTAAATAAACTTGGAATAAATCAATCATGCGAGACAAGAAGCTCTGAGAAGTCTTTTACAGGATATAACTGTACAATTACAACTTCAAGCTACTTGGCAATATAAACCCTGTGTTAGAGCTTTTGCAGAATTCTGGAATACACTCCTATTCTCGTTTGTTAGACACTTAAAGTTCACTTGCTTTCATCTGGAAAGTCCTTCCCAAATCACAGGTGCTGCTTTTGGGCACTGCAATACCACTGAAACTGGCTGCTAAGAATGTGACAACATGACAACATCCCATTACAGATGTCACCTCATAGGACCTTATTTGAGAGGTAATATGCAGAAACAGCCATTTGCTGCAAAAGAAAAACACTCTCAAGATCAAGAGGTCAGTATCTATTCAGACACAAGGTTTTATGGGAGTGCACAGCTCCAAAGGGTTCAGCTTGGCATTAACAATGTGATATTTCATATAAAACTTTTCAAAGGTTGTATTTCTTGCTTCATAAACTTGTGGAACGAACCTGGATGTTAACCTTAGTGCATGGCAGTCTTCTGAGGGAACTTGCTATCACGGATACATTACGTGGTTATGTACCATTAGTTAATCATTTAAACAGAGATAAGAAATGGAAATTATGGCATTTCGGTCCGATACATTCTAAAGATCTGCTGACTCCCTTGTTTCAAGGAGAGACCAACAACAGTTAAAACTTTTCTTCACCTGAGAAAATTACTACTTTGTCTTTCACTCACAGCCAAGAAAGTCGTTCTTGTTACATAGAAGAGTGGGATTAATATTGTTACTGAATCTAATCTTTGACAGCAAATAAATATAATATGCATAGAATCAGGAGTTTCACACCTGGATTAAAATGATAGGTGCTCTACAGATACCAAAACTTAAGTAGCTGAAACAGTTTTTCAGAGAGCATGGCAGTCTAGGTTTCAGCAGCATGGAAGATAATGGTGATACAACTAAAACAGCTCTGTAAATTTTCTTGGTCTTACTGAAACTGATCACAAATTTTCCTTTATCTTCTGTATGCAGTGGGACCAAGAGAGCACCTCTTTCCTCCTGGAGGATCCTTTCAGTCAGACTGGTCAGGACCTGGGAAATAACTGCAGTCATTAGCATAATGACAGGGCTCCTGCACTGACCCAACCAATACCAGGCAACCTGATGTCAAGCAGCACAATGCACTCTTTCCTTGTGAACATTATTTATGCCTTAACAGCAGAAGTCTACATGAGCTCAGATTTAGATTCTTTTAGGTAAACAACTGAACTTTGCAATGAGGCCACCATGAGTAGCTGACTAAATGTTTCACTTTTCAACAAGCACAGGACATGCCAAGACCCAATGAAAGGCAGACAGATTCAGGCTTCTTCATTTCTCTGTGCATCACTGCATGTTAGGACATCTCCCTAAGCAGGGACACACATGAAGTCTCACTGTGCTGGAGCTCTTGGCAAAGCAATAGTTACAGAGGTCCATGAACTGCCTGCCTCCTATAGGAAGGAAGTGCCATTGGGACTGCCTGTGTAGAGAGGACAGGAGTAGGACCTCTGCAGTAGGATCACAGCAGTCTTTCTTCCCAGGGAGAGACCAAAGGACGTTGGAACAGTTAATTAACATTAAATATGTGGAAGAAAGACCTGTCCTCTCTTGACCAGAGACATGAAGAGAATAGTACCAGTCCCAGGAGCAGCAGAGCACAGGGAGCTTTAATTCATTTACACAATCAGAATGAGCTCATGCAAATAGATTCAATTTCCATTCTGTAATTGTTTCAATTTTACAACAAATTGCAAGAAATTTTTCCTGGCAAAAAGATACAAAAGCAATGAAGCCAAAGTACAGTGATCTGACTGATCCTTTCGTAACAAACCAAACATAAACAAGAATTAAACATAGCTAACTTCTGTTTACTATTCCAATGACAAAAATCACTTTTAGATGGATGTTTACAAAAAGGGCATATTGGTTCAGGCCTTCTGAGATCCAGCTCTCTGCAGAAATCATTTGTAACAGTCAAATGTTTACCATTTACAGCATTTCAAACAGGGTAACCCCAGGAACTGGAATGCAGCTGGCAGATGGTGAAAGAAATTAAGCTCATGACATGGTTCAGTAAACAGCAAATTATGATATGCCAGAAGTGCTTGCTACCCCAGGACAACTGCTATGCTCAGGAACTTTCTAGGTGTGCTAGTTTTGGCTGGAATAGACTTAATTTTCTTCATAGTAGCTTGTTCCGGGCTGTGTTTTGGGTTTGTGCTGAGCACAATGCTGATACCATGAGGATGTTTCAGTTCACGGTAAAACACAACACCGGGGCTATAGGGAAATGCTCTTAAAACTTCCTCAACTTCTGTCAGCATGAAGCCAGCCAGGAAAACTTAACTTGCCAGGTTACCCTGAAACTGAAACCCACTGTGCAAGCAGCTCTCCCTTGGCTCTTCTGTCTGTCCTCTTTACCAGGAGCTGCTCTCCTGTGGAGCCTGGCTGCACTCTCCAGGCAAATAACTACATGCCACATGATTAGGAGTCTAGGATAGAGGCATAGGGGATTTGCATAGAACTAGAATGGAAATTGGAGATGGTATTTTCATTTAACCTACTTAAAAACAAAGAGAAATGAAACCGAATATATTTAGTGTCACTTAGATATGACTGTATGCTCTGAATTACAAGGGACTGAAAAAAAGACTGCTTGTAAAGCATTAAAGGACCAGTTGCAATTAACTGGTTTTACAGTTCTGGAAATCAAAACAATGTCCCAGTTGGAAAGCCCTGGGAGAAGGGACTGATAACATCCTTTGTATTTGAGATACATTTCTCTCCCAAAGAATCAATATACTTCTCCCAGACCCCTGAAGACCTTTTTTTCCTTATCTTCCCATCGGCTGGAAACAGCTGGAAAACAGACTGAAGGCATTCCTTGTTTAACAGGCAACTAGAGACAAACACTGTTACCATCACCTTTCCCAACACAGGTGCAATGCAGAGCGTACAAGGAGTCTCATGGAAGGACACCACGGATTTCTGCACTCCTGCCATCAACTTGTGGCTACGTTCTCACATGCTGGCATCCTCCCTACTCATATTTCATATAACCTGCCTATTTAAAATGTTCTGTAATTCTCAACATTACCACTGAATAATATATTTATTAATTTGTTACTGCCACTAACTGTCCCTGAGGCTTTTCTTGAGAATGTGTGTCAGCTTATTGATTCTAGCTTTCCCCCTCCCTGCACTGCTTTCCTCCTCTGCCAAGCAGAAACATACTTCTGTGCTGCTTCAGGTCATAATTGGAAAAAAGATAGAAATGTTCAATATGACTCATACATAATTCAGCTTATCAGCTACCCAGGAGAAATGAGAAGAGAAGGTATACGCATGCCTATTTCTTCTACTATCAACAGGAGAAATAATTTCCAGTTACACAAAGTATATGTGGTTTGGTCACAACAGGATCTGCAGTTAGAAGGGAAAAATAAGAGACATGGAAGCAAAGAATAAAAGGGCAGTAGGGAACCAAACTGTTAAAAGAGATTCACTTATGTGAGGATTCCTGATTCCCCTGGAAGACTGGACTCATGCTTCCCTCTTAATATTCAGAATTAAGTAAGTTGGCAATTAGAAAGGATAACCTGCTCCTGATCTGTAAAACACTGCAGAAATCTAAAGCTCCAGCTTAGTTAGCTGCAAAGACATCTAATAACAGCCTGCTAAATCCTAACTGTGACTTCTGAATTTAATGTTAAGGCCTATGTTCTAAAGGCAAATTGCGAAGGAGCATTAAAACTTATTGTTATAAAGGATTTTTAATGTTAAAATCAATACATGCTGTGTATTTAGCAGCATGTAACCACGAGGACATCTATGATAAGCTTTGTCATGCACCAGGGACCACTGCATTAGTCAAATTCTTGAAAGGAACTGCAGAATATCTGTATCATTCAAACAGCCATCTGAGACCAATTACAGAAATTATTTTAACCCCAAAAGCAGAGGGAAGAATCCAATCCTAGCTGACAGTCTTGAGAATACCAAGGGTTCCATACAAAATGTGTCATTTTCAAAAACCTCTACAAAATTAATGTTAGAAAAGTGACGGCATAACAGAGAACTTGGGCACTAGTTACTATTTTTTGGAAGCCATTAAGTAAACAACCACAACCAGGTCAGTATCTACTCCACCAAAGGAATATTAATAGTAATTTAAAAAATACATATTCACAAACTGCAGAAACATAACAATCTCTGTCAGACAATGCAGGTAAGTAAGATAACATGACTGAAAAATTACAGAGCTGTCTGTGGAAAAGTCTCAGAAAAGGGAAATGTAAAACATTTTTTCTTAAATAAAAATACATCATAACAGAATCCATCTTCTTTGTCAGTTAAGCCAACATAAAAGGCACACGTAGCTCCCCATCCTCGCACTCAAGCTCACAACTCAGTATGCATGAGCACATACCAACTGTTAGGCAGCAAATGTTTCTTAATTTTGTCTATTACAAGAGTACCCAGAAAGGAGTCAATACTCTTCAGTTTGAGTGGAAAACACAGCCCTCCCAGCCTGCAGATTGTTTTTGACCTTATGGGATCATGTTCAACTATCATTACTCCCAATTAAACGAATTTTCCAAACAGAAAAGTAGGCTCAGTGCTTGACTGCTACTGACTTTTGCTTCTGCAACTCTTAAATTGTTTGCCTGCATGTCTTTTCCTGTCTGCGGCATTTCCTAACATTCCCTATTTATGTGGTGGTCTGCAAGTTTTACCTCATCAGGAAATCAGCAGGAGCACCATGGAGCTAAGAAATACTGTACTCCTTGATGCAAGGCATGTCTCTGTGGGCCTTTGAACACTTAACACAGAGCAAATAAATTATTATCGTGTGTGTGTGCATGTGCATACATATCCAAGATACATAAAGGCAACTACAACCAAAGGGAACAGGAATGTGCATGGAAGAGTAGTATTCAAGCATCCAGTATCACAAAAATCCAGTTGCAGGAAGCATTTAAATGCACATCTGCACATGAACTGCTGAAAGAGCTCCACTGAGCTTTATGCACTCGCATACACTGCTGCAAAGGCAAGAAGTAACAAAAAGAATGTGATTTTTGTCCCCCAATAATTTTCAAGTCTATAGCACTTGTTATCCTATTCTTAATAATACTATTACTGGAGAGCAGGCTGATCTTTAAGATGCCCCACCTCCAGAAACAAGATATACAATCACATCAGGTATTGAATGATTTCTATGATTCTCATCACCACGGTGCCTGAGCATATTACAGTTGTTTAATGTATTCTTTGTCACAGAGTAGAAAGGAAAATATGATTACCTCTATGCTATAAATGTGGATGGGAGAACAAGGAACAATAGGCAACTTGTCATGTGTGGCTGGCACACTCACCACTGGGATAACCACTCTCCTCTGATTCAAAATCCCACAACAATAAGCACTTTCCAGGCAAGTTTTTTCATTACTTAGAAGTTTCTACATCAGTCTATAAACAAAAAGCAATTTGCCTAAGCCTTTTCCTGCTCGTAAGGTGTAAAAATGCAAGGGGTAAAAATCCATTCAGCCAAATGCCCCATATTTGTAACACCTCAGCACATTTATAAAATCCTATGTATAAAAAAGTCATAGAACACATTGATGTATTGGAAAAAAACCATCTTTTGTTAAAAGTAGAAAATCATTCCAAGAATATTAGAAAAATCAAGTGTTCACGAGCCTGTTTACATCTAATAAGCTGTTTTTCCGCAAACATTTAGCTGAAACAACATAGCAACCAAAATAAAACCTGCTTGTATAGCAGACATGGAAGAAAATCTATTTTTTAACAGGAGAGACAAAACTAAAAGTTGTGAGTATAGTGAAAAATAAACACAACTAAATTCCACAACCAATTAAGAACCTGAAGAGAAACCTGAAAATCTATGTGCTGATTTAATCCAGAAGGTGTAGCAACATAGGTTAAGTTTCTGATTGGCAGATACAATACTTGGATTCCCTCAAGATGGGTATTATATGAAAGCAAACAGATAAGAAAAGTATATAATTGTCTCTGTAGATAGCCCTCCAAGTCAGAAATGACACCTCTCAATCAGGCAACAAAAACACTCTGAAGACAGTTCTGAATCTGCAATCCTTCCGTGATTGTCTCAAAAATATGATGTTCTATTATAGGATAAATTATAGCAGCTGCTTCTGGAAGAACACAGCTTTATCACCAAGCTAGAATAACACCACACCATTTAAATGCAGCACATCAACATGTAGCTGCCAAAGCTACATCATATCACATCTCCTGCCACTTAAGGCATGCAAAAACTTCCCCCTTACCTTCTAACACTGTTAACTTGGCACTCGTGTTTATCTCCCCCACACTGTTGGTGGCTGTGCACTCATAGATAGCTTCATCTCGATGCACACGCAGGGGCTGTATCCGCAGAACTGATCCTGATCCATCATCAAACTCAATAACCTTTGAAAACAAAAAGACAGCCCTTCATTACTGGTATCTTCTGTAGGAAACACTGAAAGACAAAACAATCTAAGGGTTGAAGAACAAAAACCAAACCAAAACAAGCCCTGTAAGCTCTAAAATACCATGCAGTAAAAGTTAAGTGTTCCAAATCCAGCAGCACAAAAATTTCAGTGTCAAGAACGTATTTGTCCTCTGAGGAGGCCAGAACAAATGAAGATCCAATGAGGTTCTTTATGGATCAATTAAGGCTGACAAATTACCAACCTGGTATTAAGATGTGAATCCGATGATTTAAAACATCTGAGCCATATTTGCACTAATGATTTTACTAATCACTGATAACAATTTAGTGCCAACTTTCACCTTGATGGAAGAGGAGAATGATATACTCCTCTGGGACTGCCAGGGAAACAGTAACAAAACTTGAATAAAACCTCCAGCACCTACAGCATATGCTAACTCCAGCAGAGTGAGGGGTTTTAATGTCCCTCAGCACTGGGTACTTTGCAACTCTGGCATAATCAACAATGGTGTAATTACACTTCCTTCCCCAACATAACAAATTAAGTCTTTAATAAATCATTGCCCTTCCATCCATCCTGCTAAGCTGCAAAATGCATTACTCTGACTTATAAGTGAAAGAAAAAGGCATTTATTAGTTTGTAGCTGGATCACTGTATGCTACTTCGTAACGGCAAGGCTGTGACAGCACAGCCTCAAGCCACTAATAATGCTAAACTCACCCGTTCTCCTATTACAGAGCACAGCAAAAGTTGGAAATACTACCTGATTTGCAGATAGTGACAGCATGAGGGAAAGGCAGATGCCACCCACTCCTGTCCCTTGGGAACTGAGGGGGAGATGAAGACACTTTAGGGATCCTTCTTGCAGACACAGATGTCAACCTAGGGCTGCTACCTCATGCAAAGCTTTCACTCTATTTTCAAGCGCCTGTTTGGGAGCACCTTCTACAGCATCAAGATCAAAAGAGAGAGAACAGGAAGGAGGAAAACAATGCACCACATGACTACAGTGACAGGAGAAATGGGAAGAAATCTGAAGGTAACCAAGACCACTAAAAAATCTGTTATTCTTTATGCTGGAAGGAATAGCCCTTCTGTTTCAGGAAGAAATCCCTAATACAGTCAGGCAAAGAAAGGGAAATATGAATATAACCATAATACACTTTAAAGAATTAATTTTTTTAAAATACGAATTTTTAAATTAAACATGAAACTGTGTGTCCTGAGGTGACCACTGTGACAATATACTGAATCTTTATAAAGGACAGAGCTAAGTTTTAATACAAGACAAAGTCAGCTCCAGAGATTAATTCACTTCAGTGATAAGGACTAAAAAGCTAAGAGATGAAACAGCAGAAAAGCTCTTTTGCCCTCACTATCCTTTGAACAAACACTGTGTGACAGGAACAGAGCTCCAACTACTAAGGGCCAGACAGACACTGAGACCAAAATGTTAATTTGCTAATGATGGATACCTCTTCTTTGTCACAACTTAGCATGTGCACATCAGATCTGTTTTTTTCCTCCACTTAAACTTACTTCCGAATTTTCCCTAATTAAGATTAATAATGAATTAGAATTATTAGCTACTTAGGAGGAAAAAAATGTTCACTATCTCCTGACACAAGCCATGCATCCAACTGATGTGAACAAAGGTATGAAATTGCTCATATAAATGCATATGTCATAGTCCTCTGGTCAGCCACAACAAGCACCTAATTCACTATAAAGGTTGTATCTACTTACAAATTAGAATGTTTAAACAGTTACTACACAATAAAACCAGGGAAAAATAACAATGTAAAACAAGATTAAAACTGATTTCTTTAATCAAAGTTTTCTGCTCACATACGAAATCATGATTAAAATTGGTGACTTGAATCAATCCATTCTGGGCAGCAAAGTCATCCTGTGCTCCAGTCAGGAAAGCAAAAACATCAAAGACAGGGGATTAGAGGAAAGGCAGCAGAATTGCAGAAGGGTCACATCTGCAAGGGCAGGTCTAGAGAACGGAGTCCAACATTAAAAAAGGAAAACGGAGAAAAAGGTGGAGAAAGTCAGTGAAAATGTATTTGCTATGTAAAATATAAACCAAATTGGACTCTTTTTCTGATACTTGCTCTTCTCCCTTCCTTTCTCTCCTACTTTAGCTCACAGGGACATCAATTAACCCTTCACCATTCCCCTTCCAAGTATCTTTGTGGGAGGGATGGCAGCAGCCATCACTTAGAAAGATTTCCAGTAGTGTTTTGGCATCTCACTTTGAATTCCACTGGGGATTGTAGGTCAAAGAGGTGCCTTATAAATTCTGACAACGAAAACAGAAAAATACTGCTAGATCAAACTCTTATCTGCCATCCAATTCTCTGAAAGCCCCAGCCTCCCATTTGAATGAGGATGTCCTGCTGGTGTGTTTTCAGCATCATGCTCAAAGGACACCACCTGCTCTAAAGATTGCTCTGCTGCAGGGAAGGAAACTTCATTTACACTAAAGCTTTACACTCTGTATTGTAGTGACAAAGAGATACCTAGGCTGCAGTGATGATTATTGTGCAATTAAGACCTTAGGTGAGGATTAGATTGATTACTAAATTTCTGGTTTGGGCTTTTTTTTTCTCCCTTTTGGTAATTACCTCAAACCGCTGAGAACTGACTTTCTTCCCCTTCTTCATCCACGTGATACGAGGTTTGGGCTCTCCTGTTGCCTGACACACAAAAGAGGCCACTCCTCCAGAAATCCCAATCTGATCTTCAGGAGCCTTCATAAACGTTGGCTTGCCTGGAAAAATAACCAAATCACCCTCATGAGGACATAACATCAGATAAGCAGGGAATGTCTCATTTTCATCTAAATTATAAGATAACTGGTGCTCTTACTACAAATCCGGGTTGAATGGCCTCAGCCACACAAATTCAGTGCAGACTGCAACATGGCAATTACAGTTTCTGCTTGAGTACCTTTTTCTCCTGAAATGAATAAAGCTCATCTGGCTTGCCTACAAATAAGGGCAATAGAAGGCTCCTCCTGCCCCTTGGGCATTCATTCAGGTATTTGACAATTTGGAATCATTTTTACGGTTTATTTTTTAATAAATGGATTTTTGCAGATTTATACCATGGTCATAGCACTGGAAATCACAGAACAGCTGACACACCAAACCTATTAAATGTACCATACCTTGAGCATTAGTTTTACTGAAAGCTGTTAACATATCCATAAAAAATAACAGATACAGTTTTAAGTATACAAATAACAACCTTTAGTTTCATTATAAATGTGGACTAACAAAAATCCTACAGTTTAAGTATCTGGAAACCTGCAGAAGCTAGCCTGTGCTTGTTAAGAAACTAATTACTAGAAGTGAAAGTCAGCAAAGAAACCAAAGTGGCATTCAGGCATGAAAGACTTAGTAAGAATGAAAAAAGAAAATGTATCATATAACATTTAAAGAATCAAATAAAAATCTCATGAAAATAGAGCTCTGTCTTCAAGATTCACGTAACAGATTCAGATGGATAAAACTATCCAGGCTGAATAATGGTTGTATTTTTATTCTGTACTTGCTGCATAGGAAAACTTCACATTATGTGATCTGGGGATCTTCTTGAAACACTGCTTTGTCCTCATGAGAAGCATTTGATGATCCCATATTCCTATAAAGCACTAAAACATTTAACTCCACAGAGAGAGTTAACAGAGTCCACCCATTCCATGCACAGGTCATACTACGGCCATGTTTCAAATATCATTCTGATCAACCACCTCAAAGACGAATCTGACCTATAAACAGGTCAGAGATAGCTGCTGGCACATAGAAAGGAGCCTGAGTAAAAGAAGAAACCTGTTCAACCCCAAGATAACAAACCAATGACTCCAGCAGTGCTGCTGGTGGTTTCACACCTTCACATTCTAGACACATCCACGAGTGTGTCCTTGAAGAAGAGGGGCAAGACACCTGTCAGCCCAGGTCTTAAGTCTAGACAAACTGAGGGCTAAATCTCCCTGGTCTAGGAATGATACAAATTCAGTGATCCCAAAAGTAGAAAGCCTTTAAATGCATTTTTCTAACGTATGAGAGATTTAAATTTTATGGGTGCAGTTGCAGTCACAGCTGAGCCAGGCAGGCAGTGGCAGCAACTGAAGAGGGCAGGGGCAGTGTGCCCTGCTCCTCATTGCCCCCCCTGCTTTCAGACACTGGCACCTGAACCCTACTAGGAGCTCCATGGTCGGCTTCAGATTTCGGCTCCTAACCTAGCAGGAAGATATGTTTTCTTCTTTTCCAAGCAGAGTGTGGAGAGCAGTGGCTCAGGGCTGGAGCACTGACCTAAGGAGACAGTGCCTCTCAGCAACCATGAAGCACAATTTCACCCCTGAACTGCAGTCCTTGGAGACTTAGCTGAAACTCTGGCACCTCCTCAACCCCAGTTCCACCTTCTGGTTTAGACCACACCAACTGCTAATGCTGAGTCCTGTCCTGGCAGCGTGGCACAGTGTGACAACACACACTGAACCAAGTGTACTTCAATTCTCCTTGCTTTTGACAAGGCTCAGAGACGAGGCTCTGCCTTGCTCCACTGCATGCGTCCTGGGCCAGGGAGACTGCCACAGGCCCAGGATCCTTCTTACTTCTCTCTCCTGGCACCACTACCTGTGAAGGGTGTCGGGGTGTGCTGCCAAGATGGTCTTTGTGAACACAGGTCAGGGCTGCCCTGTGCTGGACACAGCAGTCCCACCACGGCCCCACAGCATGGCACAGCCAGGGTTATCATGGTGGTGCCTCTGTGGTAACAGGATAAGAAAGGGAAAAACACCTCACAGGTGAGAGGAATGAGGTAAAAAGTGTGAGAAACAGCCCTGTGAGCACCCAGCCAGAGGGTCATGAGGAGCTCGAGGTGCCTGAGCACGTATTCCCCTGCAGCCCACAGAGACACCACAGTGAAGCAGGCATTTCCTGGCAGGCCTGCCTGGCTGAGGTCAAACCCACTGGCTTCAGAGTGAGGGACAAGGCCAGACCAGTCATCACCACCTGGAGAGCCATCCAGCAGCTGAGGCCACACCTAGCAGAGGGGGCTGGTGCTCAGTCACTGTGGAGGCAGCAGGACAGCAGAACCCTTCAAAACCTCAAAATGCAATGCCCACCATGGGCTGTGCTCATGTGCTGGGAAGCCACCAAGCACCCATGCGGGGACACGCCAGCCCCAACTCCAACCCCAGCTCATCTGGAGGTCACAGCTGAGACCCCACAGTGCAGACCTGTGCCTCTGCCACTGCTGCTTGCTCAGCCTGATTTCCAAAAGGCCTTGGTGAACCACCAAGGTCAGCGCTGCCTGAGCCGAGACGGATACACATGCTCTGCCTTCAACAAGCTTCTGTGAAGGAGAAATCACAGACCTGGCCTCACCACAGATATTCCTCACAAAAAGTGTACTGAATTTTTCCATCCTTGGTGAAGAGAGCCTCGGGACTGTGCTCAAAACCCAGAAAATGCCTTTTAAGACAGGATGGCTGCTGTCTAAAGGCTTTGGCACATTGTCCTGACATGAACAGCAAGAAATTATCAAGTCTGCTTGCCTAACTGATGCTGATTCCACATATTTACTCATCTATAATCATGTCTATTTCTACTTAGTTTGTATTTACATATATCTCTGTTTATTCACCTCTCATCTATTCTAGAAGAATGTTAATTTAGCATTCAGGCTGCTAGTGATGGCATTGTGATTGACTGTTTTGCTATGCAGTGTGCTGAGCTGATGTCTTGTATTGAACCTTAGCAGCTGATTTGGTTTTCTGATTTTCTGTTATTTACTCTGTGATCTTAGTAAAATAGTGTAATATTTTTCAAATGGCAAATACAGCAGAATCAAAAAACTTTTGTCCTTGAAGAATACAATGCAATTAGATCTCTGACTTTATACTTACTCCCCAGCACATACACGGAGGACTTACTTTACTTTTGTACATTTTTAAAAAATCAATACTATTAAAACCAGAACAAAAGGAAACTGAATGTTCACCTGCAGTAAAACCTAAGAAACCTGCTGCCTTGATTTTACACTGTTGCAATGAATCTTTTTCCCCTGCAAATTTAATTGAGCGACACTGATTTCTGAAAACCATGTAAATCCTCTGAGACTGGTCACAGAAGTATACCTGTATATAAACCAAATTCTCTGTCGGAGAAAGGGTATTTCTACAAAGGCATTTTAAACATTTCTATGCCCTGAAGTTTTGAAATGGAAGGAAAGTCTAATTAAGCAAACCTATAATCCTGAGTTCTGGCCCCAGGACAAAAGAGTTGGGCATGAACATACATATTTTTATACCGATTGGTAACTGTTACAGCAAATCCCAAAACTTATCTCAGTGAGAGCTAACACAAGTGCAACAGAGCATCTGCTAAACTTTTATGGTCGGTGAAAAATGCCTGTTAAGTGGACTAGACAATCTCTACATCTCCCCTCCAACCAACATGTCTATAACTCTACTGCCCCCAAGAAGCTGCCATGAGACTATCACTAGTTAATTCCAAGGGGCAACACTGGGGATAGGGCAGGATCATGGTACAGGCTGTCTTTTTTAACCCATTTTGAGCATTTTCACTCTTAGGGTAGCCTTAGAAACAGTCAGAAAAAATAACAATATACAGAAAATACAGAAGTATCTACATGTTGTCTTTTCCCTCTACTTAAATTCAAAATGACCAGAGTGCCCATAGAAGATTTTGCATGTATGAAGTTTTCATTTAACTGTTGCTCAAACATGCTACATATAAATACAAGGAACAGAAGTGTGTTTTGCAGTGAAAACCTGTCCTTTCCCTGATAACCTATGGACCAAAGCAGATTTTCTGTTGAAAGCTTAAGGGGTGGAGGGAAAGGAAAAAGAGCTATTATATTTCAAAGACAAATCTCCCCTGAGAGAACCTCCCGAGCAAGTCTTGGATGACAGCAGGGAGAGGTGCTGGATGGCTGGGTGCCCATCACACCCACCTCTGCTTACTCCATCACATGGAGTTACAACTACACACTAGCATAGTTCCCCTAAGTCCAAACCACTCCAGTCTTTCTCTCACTAGCCTCTCTGCTCAGTGACAGATCCTTGGAGCATATTCAGGCCTCACCCTCTGAACTAATTCTTGCTCCTCACTTCAAAACCAAGTTCCTATTACACCGGGAGGAGAAGTCATTGCTCTTATTTCTATTCACTCATAAGCTTCAGGGCAGGAGAATGGGAAAACTTTCACCTTCTTGGCTGAAATTTTCCCTGTTTGGTCTTTGCTCAAAACGAAGTTCTTCTAGAAAGCTTATGGGAGCAACACAGTTCTGACGAGGAAGACTGTAAAAAACAGAGTGTTTCTTTCTCTTGTAAGAAACTGGCTTCATTGTATTTGGCTGGGGGCGGAAAAATAACAACTAGCTCAGACATGCTCTCCACTGAGAAATTAAAATTAAACCAAAAAGCAACATTTCAGAAGAAAAGGACTTTCATTTCACATCTGGTAGTGTTGAAAAAGCCACTTGCTGAGCAAGCATAGATTTGTGGATAATCCTGTAAAGTGAATCCCAAGGAGGCCTGCATGGCATGGACAAGATGCTTGCAGAGGTTTAGGCACATACTGCTCTACTGTACTATCCTGGAAAAACAGCAGAAAACTCATTCAGTGTCCTGAGCCGGGTGTGTGACATGTTCAATAGAAAAGCTCCTTTGAATTCTATTTTAAAAGGTCAACATGAACATGCAAAGAAAGCCAGAGACAGTCAGGTATGCTGCAACCAATATGGCTGTTATCTGCCCTTCCCTGCAAAACAAAGTGTGATGGTTTTGGGAGGGGAACCTGGAATCCTCAAAGACAGAACCTCAGGTTTCCTGGAGAGCCACTCATGCCTTTCCTGCAGGGCACCTCAGACCCAGGCACAGCCAGGAAGATGCCTCTCTCACCTGTGTGTTATATATAAAATCACTGTCACCATCACCTCTTGCTATTCTGGAAAAATTGTTGTGAAACAATTCTTGTAAATCAGAAAACCATCTCAGCACCTGTTTTAAAATCTGCCCTAACAAAACATCTGTAGCAGAAGAGTAAAATTCCAGTTCCCCTTCCAGGTTTTCCTTTTTTTACCAGGTAAGTTCAGAGCCACTTTATCACATGAGCTGTACTTAGGCTGTACAGCTTCATAGTGAACCCAAAGGACTTTACCAGGGAGGAAAGTATCTCCGGTCAGATTTCCTTCAAGGCTGAGGACTGAGGTGTAGCCTCTGTCTAGCTTGGCAAGGTGTCTTTTATGTGAACTACAGTCTTTGAGGAGTAACATGTGATCTGCATTTTACCTGACTTGAATACTAGCCAGATCCTTGAAAAATAATGCCAGGTCCCTGGTATTTAGCACAGATGCTTGCATTTTGATACACATTAAGCCCGCAATTGTCACATAAAATATGTTTCCTTGTAATTCTCTAAAAGCCAAAAATCTCAAGTGGCCGAAGCATAATATATGCCAATATAAACATACATAATATACACAAATGGTGACTTGTTTTATTTCAAAGATCCATCATTTTCTTAAAATAAATGGGAAAATTAAATGGAGTCCTGATGGATTTTCAGTATTTAGCACCCACATCAAACAGTCCTCATCCAAAAATTTTAATTCAAGGACTGGCAACATAATGCTCCTTCTGTTCTTGTGGAAGCCATTTTTCCAAAGGGTCACGCATAGATTTGAGGAAAAATGTATTACTGAACATGTCTGCAATTAAGTGTTCTATGAACACCCACCTGCTGTGAGAGATTTAAAAAATAAAAATCTCTGTCCTCATGGTACAAGTTCTCACTACTCTAAATAGATGGGCAGCCAAAAATAAGACTTGTGTTGCAGGAGAGGGAAGCTTATATTTTTATCCCAAAGCTTTTACGACTTGAGCTAAATTAAGATTGGAAGTAGACTCCTCTGTGAACAAAAAAATTACAGTTGCAATATAAGATGAACTGGATAAGGACATACAATAGGCATGGGCAATCTTATTTAGCTGCCTGGGCTAAATGAATAATAATAAATTATTGACAATGGAATGAACAGATCACAATGAAATCAGTTCCTAAGTCTGGAAATTGTGAAATTCAGGTTTAAATTCCTGCCTTTAACCTTCCCTGTCACATACACAAAGGCTCAACTGTGCCTCACCTTCCTTGGTAAAACTAACCTGCTGTTCTCACATGGCTGCTGTCAGGACAAATATGTGAAAAATGATGATGTGGCTCACTTATAACACTGGGAAGAAACCACCAATGACACAGACTTTCTCATGTTTGTTACTGACTTTGAAGTGGAAATAAAACCTCTGTAAGACAGAGGTGGCCCTGGTCTTATATAAAGCTGAAGTATTTCTCTGTTTCCTTTATGATCCTGGATGATTGATTTCTGTGCACTGATGTCTACTGGAAAGATACTCTGGAGAAAGCCAATCAGTGATTCTTCTCCTAAGCATCCACTGCAGGGCAGGAGACAAGTCAGTAAGCTCTCCAGCTATCCTTATGTTTAGAATCCTTATGCTTTCCTTGCAAAATACTCACCATTGTTTAAATGTAGTTTCTGCCCCTTTGTGATTAGCAGAAATACTGTTTGGTAAAATACAATTTTTCAAACTTTTTATTCTTGGAAAATTTATACGTAGGAAGAGCCTGTTTGAGGCTTGTAATAACATTTCCTTAACAACAGCTTAGTAAAGCCGCTGTGTGTCTCAGCGAGCACAATGCTAATTCGTTCCTTATTTCTCCTATTTTGCTTTTACTTCACTAAGATGATAGCATTTTGTAAATGAAACTTTTGTCCTTTATTGTTTGGTGCAAAGCACTTATTAAATAAATGCAAATGTATGTGGTAGGGTGTTGCCTGCTCAGATACTTACACAGTTTTCTTTTTATCTGGGGTATGGATCATAACCCCTTCTCCCATCCACTTTAAAAAAACACTTAACAGCACCCCAATCACAGAAAACAGCACTCCTAATTCAACATATTCCTCAGATCAATCTGAATTACAGGTTACCTCATGTTACCTGCATATTTTGTCTTTTTTATATAATCTTATTTTATTACATTTTAATGCTTAAGAGATTCCCAACAGCTAGGACAAATGATTCTGCTATTTCAATCCAATTTTAGTGGCTGAGTTTTCCAGCTTCAAGTGTGAATGTCCACGATAATCAAATCCACAAACATTATCTCAGAGCAAGTTGCATTTCTCCTTGCCGCCTTCTCTTGACTTCCATGAAGTTACTCAGAGATAACTTTTGAGTTTGTACAAAATGAAATCAAATAAAGTGAATGATTAATATCCAAAATTCCAAGAAGTAGGTCTTTTAACACGTTCAATGACCTAACTTTCAATAAAAAACTACACTACAAAAATAACAAAAGCAGTCACTCAGCAGAATGTGCTCCTCCGTACATAAACACCAGGAGGAAACACACCAAACTAAGATTCGAGGCACTCATTTCAGCAGGCAAGACCCACTGTGCTTTGTTTATCTTAACTAAAGGTGTTAGCTTAACTAAAGGAGAATACAAGGGTACACGTAAGGTTAAACATATACCTTTATCAGCATTTGTAATGACTTAAGCTTGGAAATTCTGACAATCTTCAACCCCTGCTTCTTCACCATCTTGGCAAAGAGGCTCTTTCATAAGTCCAAACTAAAGGCAAAGCCTTTGACAGGGCTGAGGTGTCTCTGCAGACACACAGCAGGAATCTCCACACCCAGACAGGCGTTTTCAAGCCCTCTTTTCCCTTTTGCCAACGCAGGATTTATACTCAGAAGTTTAAGTCAAAATCGAGTATTTTAAAATTTCTTCTTGAAGAAACATCTTAAAACCTCATATGTCCTGTGTACTTCTAGTTCCTTATCTGGACAGTTACACATAAATCAAACCTCCACCAAGAGAAACTCAGCCTTCCCTGTTAAATGCTGATGTTTGGATAAACCTGCTTATTGCACAGCAATATAGGTTAAAAGCCATTAGCTCACTCAAGTGTTAAGGCCATGATTACTGGATATTAATAAACTACAGCAACAGCCTGTCATCATAGTATTGCACTTGAGTAAATTTCTAATTCTGTCTCTTTATGAATCATGGAAATTGTTGACAAAGTTTAAACGCCTAAAATTAACTGACGATGTGAACCAGAATTGTCTCAGGCAGCCATCACACAGGGATGCTGTGCAAGGCACATTCTGGGTGCTGATTTATTTGTGGAGTTTTATGCAGACAGCTTAGACCTTAACGCAGCAGGGAGGTGGTTTTTCTCCATATCATATCTGCAGGGGGGCTACAGATTTGGCACACAGGGTGGCAAATTTTCTTCATTATTTTTCCAGGCTGTTGTAATTGCAACGTCTTTCTCAAAGTGCCTGGCTGGCTATCAGTGTGAGCTGCTTTACATCTTAGCAAGAAAATCCCTAACTCTGGCTAATCCCTGGACTTTGACAGAGTCTCATCCATGGGAAGGGGGTGAGGGGGAAATAAATCAATCCCTCTACTATGATATCATTCTTACTTGCTTCCAGTACCTGAAATAACATGTACACCAAAGAAAAATATATGAAGAAGCATAAAGCAGTCCTGCATACAACTGAAGAATACTGATTAAAAACAAAGCAGAGAAACAGCCCAGTAAAACATCCATCTAGAACCTGAGGTTGCCTTCATTTCCCATCTTTGGCTTTTACTTTTCCCCAGAGCACTCACAGCTTTGTGTGCAGCCTGTTATGTATTTTGGGGAAAAGCCAGAGCTATATATGGGTTCAGCTTTAACTTCCCAGCATTTATACTAAGCTTTACACAGAGTAGAAAAACAAAGGAGAGCAGAGAAGCACTGATCTAACTGCAGACTTTCCAGCAGCTTCACAGAATGGTTTTCTGCTTTAATTTAAAACTGAAACCTGAAGTCAGATTTCCACCTGGTAATAGCTTAAAGGCGCTTCCAATTAACTTGGTAATATACACTTTCTGAGTTAATAAATTTTTCAGCCTCTGTGTTTAATACAATTAAGCATTTGGGCCTTTGGCCTTAGACCTTATTCAGCTTGAGAAAGGATTGCAGGGAGACAGTCTCCAATTATCACCATTTACATAACATTCACTTAAGGGCTTTCAAATGCATACATACAGAACATTCATTTAATCATACACAAAATCCAGTACCTGAATTCAGACTGCCTCTCTCTTGCACACAATATGTACAAGGGACAAGAGAATAAAACCCTCATCTAAGGGGCTCTAAAACCAAGTCATCATCATGCTGCCTAATGCAGCACAGAACAGCTGTGCCTGCTCCTAGCAACTTACTTTTCTTTCCATATCTGTGTTTTGTTATTTGCAAATTCTTTCAAAACTTCAATGTTAATAAAGCATATTGCATAGTGTAAAGAACCCGCTAAGATATGCAGAACCAGGAAACAGACAAAACTGAAATCTTGTGCTTGAAAAAACATGAAAATTAATTTTGCCAGCATGACTACCACATTAAACACTTTTTTTTTAAACACAAAAGGATTAAAAGGTTTTAATCTTTTTTTGCAAGCAGCTAGTTCTTGATTCAGCAGTTCGAAAGGCTTTGCCAAGTTCAAGTTTTTCCTCTGCTTTTAAGAATTAAAAGAGAGTGCAAACCTTATTTTGTAAACAGATATCAGAGTAGAATGATTCTAACAGAACTGGGAGCCAGAATAAGTGACCTCTTCACAATATTCGTTACTAAAGCAAAGGCATTCTAGGCTCTCGGGAAGGAACCTGCATTTCATTTTAATGCCACTGTATGTTGCTCTGTCCTCCTATACTAATGAAACCAAATTCCTGCCTCATCTACTGGTGAAGAGGAAGACTTTCTGCTTCAGGATAGCAAGTGCATGCTGGCACTTCTGTAATAATTCTGTAATTTTTTTTTTTATTTGTGTCAACTGTTTTATCATGCAGCAGCTGTAGTACAGTCTGCAGAAAACCAAGAAATATAATTTCCACATTTAAATGTTTACCAGAGCACAGAGCTAGGTACCCAAGCAAAATACTCTCAGGTGAGGGAAAATAAAGATAAGATCACAGAATGTTCTGAGTTGAAAGGGACCCACAAATAGCAGCAAGTCCAACTCTTAAGTGAATGGTCTGCACAGGTATTAAACCCTGATGTTATCTGCACCATGCTCTAACCAACTACACTAATCACAGGGTCTCAATTGTTTTGACCCAGTCTTTCCTGAAATTCCCTGAAAAAGGGGTCTGTTTCCCCATTAAAAGGCTTCCTCCAAGTCAGACTCCTTGGAAGCTTGGACAGAGGTTCAAAAATGAAGGTTTGCACACTTCTGGGAGACACCACTGAGCATTTTTTACCCAGTAGTGATGTCTTTTGGCAATGGCTAAATGAAGGCACAGAGCTTCACACAACTGAAAAACCCTTTGAGCAGAGTTTCGATGTCAGGCTACCACCTCTACCTGGCAGCTAGACTGTGCTGACAGCGTCTGCTAAGCAATTCCAACCCTCCAGATCAGAAAGACAAGAACTCCACAGTTCATGGCCATGCTGTGCAGTGCCTGGGGACTGCAGGGAGATCAAGAAGCGGAAGAGCCAGGAAAACTCCAGAACACCTGTCCAGGTGTCCCTGTCCAGGACACCCGAGTTTTCCCAAAATGGCTCTATATGTATGTGGAAAAACTCTCAATTCATATAACCTGATGGATGTCCAAACCCACAACCCAGCTGTGCCCTGTGCACAGAGTAGGGCAGGCGCTTCATCCCAGGAGGTGCCTGGTTCCCTCCACTACCTAAGGCTTTCTGGTTCAGAAACGACTGAGTTCTAGAAAAGCATCGAAATTAATCACCTTCATGTTTGCTGCATTCTTGATTTAATTTTTCTATCATCCATTCCTTGCTGTGTTATGAATTTAACAGACAAAATGAAAACCTCTTTTCACTTTAATAACTTTTCTCTGTGCAGACAATCAAGCCAGCCTCTGCTTCTAAACTGAGTTTCTTAAATCTCCAGCTACCAGGCATGGTTCCAAATTTTCTTTTTCTGTGGCCTTTTACCTGCACCAAACTTTTACATTATTTCACCCAATTATGCACAGAGCTGCAAGAAATGCAGAAAGCCGAAGTCCACACGGAGAAGTTAGCATTTTCCACATTTTGCAGTAAAAAGCCACTGTAGTCACCATGTTTATCCTGAAGCCTAGCAGATCATGTAATGGGACCACAAGGCGCTGAGTTTAAACTTCCAGAGCTGGCCAAGAAGATGTGTACAGGCTGGAGGGTGCACTGCAGAGGAAAGGCTGCACACAGGACCTGTGGGGCTGGGCAGCCACCACAGCGGATGGCACTGGGGCTGCTGGGGAACCGGTTATCCCACAAGCTCCACAGCAACGCACAGCTCGGCAGGGAGTGCTCTGTCTAAAGGAGAAAAATCTTTTATGTCATGAATTATCTCTTTTTCAGCACTTCTGACAATATCTGTATCTCTGGGAAAAGGGAAAATCAGTTAACATCACCACTGCGGTAGGTATCTTGGCAAAGCAGCGCATATATTCCATCAAAGAGGGGGTATTTCAGACAGTGTACTTCATTCTCACCAAGCCAGAACACCGCCTGCTACCCAAAACCAAACTTCCCTAGTTAAAAACACTAAAAGTATAATCCACATTTGTTTAGAAGTACATGTTCCTTGCTCACCATGGAGTCCCACTGCAAGTCACAGACCCCACTGTGGCACCAACTCCTGCAGTATCAATTCCTAGGACATTTGCAGACCATAACCCCAACAAAGTGGTGGTAGGAAATTACAGCACAAGACTGAACTCAGAGAGACTGGCACTGCTGACATGACCTTTCAGGCTGGGTACCCTTCAGCAACTGCTTTCTCTGAGACAACCTTACTGCTCCGACTGCACTCAGAGCCATGAGCCTTGTCAGCTGGCAGAGTGCCTGAAGAGTGATGTTTACCAAGCAGGAGCTCAGTACAAAGACTGAGAATGTCTATGAACAATGAACAGCATCCAGTAGCTCCTGCCAGTTTTTGTTTCGTATTTTCTCATGCACTGTAACTCTTTTTTATACTTTTAGCCATAACCTACTTGCAAGACAGTATTTCATTTTCCCTCAACCCAGACCTTCAGCATCTTCTTCCACATTTCTCCTCTTGTCAGCATTTAAGTCCCAGTTTTGTGCATGATTCACATGATCACAGAAGGCTGCCAGGCATTGTGAGGGGTTGACTCCTTGCCATACATTTCCCAGGGTAAACCCATCGTGGAGAACCCAGAGCTGGCAATATCAGCTCTCATACTGACTTCTGCAGCCTGGAAAGATGTTTTGTGTGTTTCAGGTTTGGGGATGAACACATGGAAGGTTGCACATGCTACAAGAGCCAGAAGACAAGTATGCTTCTTACAGAAATTTGCCAGATTTGTATTTGTCAGAAGTGCATTTGCTGACACCACTTAATTTCATTCTCACTGCTGGACAAAACTATCACATGCTACAAACTTAAGGAACACATACACAGATGTCAAACCTGCAAGGTTCAGCTTGTTTTTAAGTTCTTTGTGGAGACCACAGAAGATATATTTAGAAAACAAATGTCTCCTAGAGTGCTGTGTTTAAGTCTCCCTCACCCATCACCGCTTTGTTGACCGAGTCCCAAAGTTCCTGGCTTCAACCTCAATTTGCTGAACTAAAATCCAGACCAGCAAAGAGGATGACAAGCTACCTCAGAGCAAGTTGACTGCACCTCTCAGGCTTTACATGCAAGAGAAAGAAGGCACTGTTTCACTTTGGGGACATGACATCCCAGTATGTTTTGTGAAGGACATACACTGGGGTAAAACACAAATCTCTGTGAATCTGAGGCTTGAAAGAACATCAGCCTTTTTTACCTACTGCAAGTCAGCATATTGCTAAACCATAATACAGCCTAGAAAGAACAGGAGGAGACAAAAGAGCCTGTCCAATTATGCCTCCCTCAAGTGAATTTTATTAGTCGCTCAGGTCTATTAGCAGTGAGAATAGCATACCTTTATATAGTCAAATGGATCTTGCTTAAAAATTATCCGTGCAGGAATAATCCCCTGCCTATCACCAGTCGTTGATTTTCATGTTGAGTTTTAAAGCCTGACTTGAAGGTAGGTGCCTGCCAACTCCGCTTGTGTTCTCCGAGAATAAATGTTTATCAAAGGAGGGCTCCCCATTTGCTGAGCTGGAATTAGTCACATCAACAGGGTATCAAACGGGTTATTGCCTGTCACTGTTATCGAAGAGGAATTTGAAACATAAACACTAAGCAGCAGCAACTGAGCACTAAAGCTTGTCAGAGCAAATGTGACATGGGACAGCCAAAATGTACAGGGGGCTGGAAGAGGCTCTCTCAAGTACAGTCCTGCCCCACAGCCTGCCCAGGCTGCAGCGCACAACCTCTTCTGTAAAGGGATCACGAACCAGCTTAAAACAGGTTTGAGTTTCAGCCACACTTCTCACTGGAAAACTTTTACAAAATTATGGTCATGGAAACATTGTGGGGAAACAGACTGGTTTTTAAAATTGCCACCCATATTCATTTGTGTACTAAACACGATCTGTTAGCTGAAAAAGGGTATGTTCCATCTCTGTGCCTTTTCTCTCCTTCCTCCAAAATGTATCTCAGATCCATTTTTACACCCTTCTTAAAACAGGAAAATGTATTCTGTCTCACATAACCCCTGAGACTCCCAAGACTAAAGATCTCATTTAAAAAAAAAAAGAAGAACCTAACAACAAAAACAAAAGAGAAAAAGATACTGTTTGTTGATTCTTGCAGAATTCTTTGAATTTGCTTCATGCTTTCTTCTAATAGAATCTGTAACACTTTATCATCATCATCTGATTAAAAACACACATCTGGGCTTGGACACCTCAAGATCTTACCACCTACCACCTTTTTTTCTCACTCCCTCTTTTTTTCTTTTTTTTTTTATTTTTTAATTAACTTAAGCAGCTGGATATGGCTTTTGCTAATTGCACTGTATAACTTAAACTGAACCAAGAACCCATTCAGTCTTAGTTTCATTTATAAGATCACACTTAAAATGTCCTCATGAAATACCATTTCAAGCTTCAAGAAAACTTGCAGTTCTGCCAATTGTGTGCAAGAAGTGCTTGTTAACAAGACTACTTAGAAACCTACCCTTGCACTTTCACTCCATTTTAACCATGGTTATAGAACAGAAAAGTTGATTCATGACTCACTAGCAGCCTCAAAGGCATGTTTCCTGTGCAAATTTAAAACTATGCTGTGTCAAGTCATATACAATATGTAATTCAGCATTGTTAGAATATAATCTCAGATAATTAAATGTGAGATAAAGGTAGAAAACCAGACAAACTCTAATCTGGGAGAACAAGGCCACAGCACAAGAGCAGCTGCCCGCATTCTCTCTGCTTAGACCATAAAACCGAAGCTGACCACACAATTTGCAAAGTGCTGAAATCACCCAACAGCACCAGTCATAATCTGAGATGCACATTTCCTTTAGCCAAGCATTTTACCACTACTACTAGTGATAAAGCTGAAAAATGAATTAAAGGTTTGAGAAAGGATGATGACAGCATGAAAATTAATCACACATAAATTTAAAACTTCCAACTGTCTTGGTATTGTGAAGCCATCACACTGCCACATCCCAGAGAGAAGTGACACACCAGTTTCTTAAAGAAAGTCTCCTATTCCAGGCATCTTAAAATCTATTAAGTGCTTTCACTGAGTTGCACCAAACTGTATTTGGGGGCCAGTGTTTTAAAGTCCAAGTATTAGAAAGCCCCATTGGAAGTTCTAGAAATTCAACAGTGACACTGCAGCAGACAGGAATTTATCTTTCAGACTGCTGTGATTGTTATTAATATTACAGCCACTTTTGTTTTGCTAATTTGGCACTCTACCTATGAATAACTGAACTTCACAAAATTGCATAGGGTAATTTTAGTGTTGTTCTTACTGTATTAACAGGCACCCATGTATATAATTCATGCAGAGTGGTTTCTGACTATATCCACATTGCACACATAATGCCATTAGGCACTGATTGGGCTGGCTTGCAACCAAGCTCACCCTTCGTGGAATCCCTTCTGGATAGCAGAACAGCTGACTGGTTATGAAACCTAGGGCAAAAGGACAGCAGTTCTTTAACACAGACCTCTGAACTCCAGAAAATCTCAGGAGGTGCCCTTCTGACTCTTACCTCCTTCTTGGAAGCAGAGCTTTCATGTCTTTTTTTCATTCTTAGAATAATGATTCTTGAATAGATCAGTTGGAACACTGGCTGCTAAAATTAAAACAGCTTAAATTAAATGCAGGACTGTCACACATTGTCAAGTGTGCTACAGAAAGGAAGGAGGACAGAAACAGCTTCATCACTGCTTCACTGCTGCCCAAGTGTGAGTTTGCAGTTGCACAGGAAGAAGAAACCTGAACTTAGGACTTAACAAGCAGAATTAAGGAGAAATGTGTGTTCTTTTTACGCTGCTTCTCTGTTCCAATTCTTTGCTCATCATTTTATTGAGGAATCCGATCTCAACTGTTTGGGATATCTACTCTGTAATTCCTCTTTCAGAATTCTGACGTTTCCTTAAAATCCATGTTTGCTGCTATTTTGGCATGATTTAATGAGACTGAATCTAGCTAAATTACTCAGAGTACTGCAAACCTTTTGTGTCTCATTGCGTTGTGTTTTTTTCTTTAACATTGAGAATACCATTCCATTTATGAAAGAAACAAGGAAAATCGTGCATTAGGAGTTTTAAGAGGGACGTTACCTGGAGGAAGCAATACCAAAGCAGTAGTAGTGACACACACTTCCTAGAACTTGCTTTTTTCTATCCTTCTACTAACTTCCTATATAAATTCACAGAAAATTATATTATTAACATCTTAGCCAGTATATCCTAAGTAAATACTAGATGCTTGCAGTTGGATTTTCAAGTTTTTTAGAATCAGGAATTTAAGTGGAAGACAAGTGGTTTTGTTTTTATCATCTTTCATTAACTTTTGGTGACAAACAGCCAAGACAATGCAGCTAACTGCTCTCTGAAAGAGCAAGACATTCATTGCCCCAAGAACAGCTCAGCTCTTGCCATCCACCCAAAAGAATCCAGAATGTGCTCTGCTTGCCAAGAGTGACACTCTGAACCCTAATGTGCTATAGGCCAGGCTGAAAAACAGAGCAAATGTTGAAACAAACATGACTATTTTTCCTCTTGACAAATACTTGACTGTATTTCCTCTCACCTAAGCAAGTGACATCTTCCTAAAATATTCTTGTCCTAGCTACTTGAGAAAATTATGTATGTTCAGGTAACTTCTGACTGGTGCACCTGCAAAGGGTGGAAAAATATGCAGCACAAATGAAATATAACTGTCCTCACGGAGCCTGGAATCACTTCTGCAACAATACAGGTGAGAAATGGGAGAAAATGCAAACTATTTTCTTCCATTCCTTATGGAAAGGACTCCGTTCAATCATAAAATCACAGCTGAAAAGCTTTCTCAAAGGATTTTCAGTATAACCTCCTGCTTCAAGTGGAACCCTCACCAATACTAGATCATTTGAGCAGCGGTGATGTCCAGCTGAACCTCGGGAAGGTCTGAGGAATGAGAATAGACCACCTTGCTAAACAGCCTCCTGCTGTCTGCTCTGCCCTCTGAGAGGAAAAGCGTATTTCAATTATTAATAGTGAACTTCAATATAATCTCCTCTGTCTCTCAACCTTATCTCTGCTAAACTCATCTATTATGACAGCTATTGAGCAACTGGATGACTAAAGATGGCAGACACTCTGGCTGCATGCATCCATCAGAGCCCACGTTTAAATAAACAAACCCACTATTTTCAAACATGGCTAATCACCACATCAATAGGCTTATTAATTGGATTCCTTGACATGGTTGGATGCGTGTTGTAGCAGCAGGGACTGGCTTCAACAAACACTGAGCTCTACTCTATCCGTATGTCTCAAAGATAAAAGAAAAATTGGAGCACAATCAAATGCAGTGGATTAAGTAACTAAAGAAATTAAACAAAATGGACGTTGAATTTGTTTCATCAAATAAATTCTGTGTGTACACACACACACACAGCCACAATTTTGAGCATGTCAAGAGCTTATGATTCATACAACAATTTAGTTTGGAAGGGACTTTTGGAGGTCATCCTTTCCAAACATCCACTTAAAGCAGTGCCAACTTCAAAGCTGGGTTCAACTCTGAAGCTGGATTGGGTTTCCTGGGGCCCCAATCAGTCAAGCCTGGAGTATGTTCAACAGTGGCCATACCAAAACATCCCTGGGGCTCTGGTATGACACTTGGCCATCTTCATGGCAAGGGAATTTAAAAAAAAAAAATCATTATTATAGCTTATCACTTTTTCCCATGTTGGAGCTTATGTCTCTGCTGGCTCTCATCATATCACCACAAACCTGCCAGAAGAGCCTGACTACTCCTGTTCTAAATCCTTTGCTCCACCCTCTCCCCCATCAGCTTCAGCTTCAGGCAGCTGAAGAGAGCAGTGAGTGCTCATTTCCATCCACTGCATCCTAAGGCCAAACAAACCCATCTCCTCCCACCTTGTTTGGCACAGCTGGTGCTCCAGAATCCCCTCACCAATTCAGCACCAGTGTACTGTGTGCCCAGACACCAGTCCATGATGCTGCACTCCTTTCCTCATCAGAAGATAGAATTTTTTGCTACCTGCCTTTAGCAGGAAGGGCTACATTTAGGAGTCAGCCCACCTCTCCAATGTTTCAATGAGTTCAGAACCAACTACAAGCTCTCTGCTGTAAGCATAAAGCATGACCATTGCTAATGAAAGATGACTTCTTACAGTATCTCCAAGACCATATGAACAGTGCAGGGTATCAACCTGAAAATTTATCTCTCTTACACAGAATATTACTTGACTAGCAGCCACTAGCATCCCTTCCAAATGAACTTCACTTACAATTACTTCCACTGTTTTCACATCTTGCAACTCTAGCTCAGCGAATGGCAAGCCCCTGAAGAGTGCTATTCCCAGGTACCCCGAACAGTGTTATTCTCTGGTGTTTGTCATATTCCTCACACCTTTGGTTAGACATCACATCTTCTATTTATTTTTTAATCAGATTTCAACTATTTACTCTCCCCACTCTACTGCTTGCGAGACAATTCTTCTGCTGTACTTCCCAACATTCATGCAGTGCATCACAAAATGGGGGGGGGGGGGGGGG